>CABFOW010001074.1:0-122942 GCA_902141385.1 Timema californicum
CGACTATGGGCTGAGTAAGAGCCAGATGGCAATACTATGTACCGCCTAGGATGGCCCTTTTCTGTAGTGGCGCTACATGATGATTTTGAAGTGCCCACATACGATGCTTGACAGTGGGGGAAGACATCTTTCTTAATATTGTGCACTTTTTTTTGACAGTCATATTATCATCATATAGAGAGGTATATATATTTAAAAAATTCGAGGCATACAAATTTTTAAAATAATATTTTGGATTACTCTACAATTTTACTTTAGTTAACTTATCAATACCTAGGCTCATATTTCGTTCCAATATCAATCCTGGATTCACTCTCGAAAAAGATTATGGCCAATGAAGCGGAGACTGGGGTTCGAATACCTGTCGGGTGTACTCAAAGTGGCTTTTCCTAAATGGTTTTATATTCTTTCTCCACGTTAATGAGGGTAGATTACCTCTAAAATTCTACCTTCCTCATTTCTACTTAATACTTTAGATAAATATTTAAAAAAAAAGCTAGAATAACTACAATTTGACTATATCACCCTAAAAAAGTATACTAAAATGGTAGAATTTTAAAGGTAATCTATCAGCATTTGCATATAGGGAGAGCGGGAAACCATTTAGGAAAAGCAGAGAGGGGAAAAGGTATAGGTTTTAATTCATCCATCTTTTGAAAATAATTAATGATATTTGTAGCTTTACTTTTCATAACATGCTGTTGGTACGAATAAATATATCTATTAATGGGATCCTCAAACTTGCCTTGAGATAAATTCTGTCGTTTTGCTTATTTTCATTTCACTATTTTTTAGACTCTTCCACTTTTTTTTAACTCTAGATATTGCTTTTCATACGCAAGTAATAAACATGTCTCCTTTTTTTTAAGGAAATTATTTTATTTCTATACAAATACACGTGATTATTCACGGTCTATGTAAAAGAATGGGCAGTAGGAATCTAAATTATACTGAAACTAAAAGTATAAATTAAGCCCGCATTGACTGACAGCTGTTATCCAACTAAAAGCACGCGAAGGAGTCAGTGTATTGGACAAATTGAAACAAGTGTGGTGAGTATGAACATGTCACTGCCATGCCCATGAAAATATGTGTTTTCGAATGTGCTTGGCGTTCGTAGTCTCAGTCAGACAATAACACCTAAGTGCATTCGAAATATTAATAAACAAAAAGTAAATGCTAAGCTTGCATTTTCAACGCAACAGATATTTGGAAGTTATCTATAAGTATGTTAATCAAAGGTGAACACATGAACAATAATATTATTTTTGAACATTAGAATTTGAGTATAAGATTTGTGTTAAGTAAAACTTTGATGTACTACTACCCCCTCCCCCCATGTAACAGCATATAGACATTAGAGGTCCCCCCCCCCCTCTCCCCTAAAATCGTTACTTGGTTTATGGTCGACCCCATAGGGGTGGGTGATTAGTGTTCAAAAATAAATTATTCCTAATAGATTAATTTTTAAAGCTATGAATTGAATAAACGATGCATAGGTAGAATAATACTCCATTAGCAACTAATTGGTTATTAATCAAATGTATATTGTATTTGGAAAAAATTGTACGGTGCACTGCACAGACTTTTACGCTCTTTTGCCTAAAACTTAACCAATTTAATTAAAACTCGTAAGATATGTGAAAAATAAAAGGACATTAGTGCATCACATTCTACAAAATAGCATAAATGAAATGATACATAGCCTGATACAAAAACATTGTGAAGGGAGGAACATCTCTGTCTACCAAAGAGCATAGCAATTAATTTTCGATTTCAAAGTCCTACATAAAAAATATAAATATTTGCTTATAGCTTGAAAACCATTTGTTTTATTAAAATATATTTTAAGATAAAACATTTCTATTTTTAATAGTCTTACATTTTTACAATGATAAGTGATAAATTGAAATAACTATACACATAAAATGTACAGATAATTCTAAGCAACATTATAAACAACAGTGAGTATAGAATAAATCTACATGATTTTTTTTTTAAACTGGGTTTCTTAAATATCGTTATAACGCTATGCCATAAATTAAAACATGATTTCTAATAAACCTTAGGGGGGATTTTGTAAATTGATATATACTGTTTTATCAGTCTTTCGATACTATAAATACTGGGAACTTGCAGGCCTATTACATCAATAATGAATATAAGTGCTTTTAAAAATGAAATTAACTTAACAAAATAAACAATGTCAAACTAAGATACACACACACATAAACTGGTTGAGAGCTAAGGACCTAAAACCCTAACCACTTTACAACATTAAGTAAAGAAGACAATATATTGGCACGAGTTTAATAATTAGGGGTGACCTGGTGGTCTAGGGGTAAGGTGTCAGACTTCTGTGCTGGCGGCCGGGGTTCAATCCTCGGTCCCGGCACAGATTTATCTGATTACCAAACCCTTCCCTCACCTCTGACAAGACATCTTGTAAATCTGGGGAATGCCAGGCCTCCGCCATGGTTCGGATTCCACGTTAAACTGTAGGTTCTTCATTTCATCTCACAATCACCCTACCATCACACATTAGCGTAAGTGCGTATAACCCGAACGGGTAGTAAGACGCGGTGCTAATAATAATAATAATAATAATTAGGCCTAATGTTTCACAGGACAGGGCTAACTTTATGAATGTTCAATATTTTAGAGCTATTTGAGGCCTTTAAATTTAAACACTAAATTAGTAAATGCAATTGGGAATTAATTACCTACTAAATAATTAAATACGTCAAATAATTTGTATTTAAAATGACATTAAGACTACAAAAAGTACCTACTTTGCTCATGTAATAGAAAAATAATTTGATAAATTCTAAAAATGACAAAGAATAAAACTCGAAATAAAAATAAAGAGTGAGTAAATTTTAGTGTTCCTCAAAGATTGATCTTTTACATTGTACATGTGTGATATTTCTTAACGAATATCTCATACCTTAGTCCCATTCAAAAGTAAATTAATATCAATCTATAGTAACAAACCAAGACTCATGTGAAGTGATCATACATGAACCAGAAATGGATCATATTATTGCTTGAAGGAGATACTACTTACCGGTAAGTATGTCTAGTTTAGATGAAGCCGGTTTAGTAGTTGGGTTGGATTGTTTAATTATACAGGTGGTGAAATTATATTGCAAATAATCAACTGTTTTCAGCCTGTGGCCGGATTTAGTAAAACAACTCCATCTTCCTCTACCCTTCAACCAATTTTAATCCTTTAGTTTCTTCCATTCTTATATTACTTAAACACTTTATCTGCTCCTCAAACCTCTTTCTTTTTCCTACATAATTCATTTCCAACATTTTCTTTAGCATCCTCTCTTTTACCATCCTCTACATGCCTATAACATCTCAATCTTGTTTCTTCTACTATCTCATATAGACCCCCCTTTCTTGAATAACTTCATTCCTAATTTTGTTTTACCTCATGAGTGCTAACATGCTCCTTACAAACTTAATTTCCATGGCCTCCACTTTCCTGGTCTATCCTATATTAATTGTCCATGTTTTTGCTGCATGTGTGACAATGGGTACAAAGTACACCCTGTACAACATTTCCTTACACTTCAAGGGAACTTCTCTTCTCCATAGCAGGTCTCTTACACACCTATAGAACAACTCTCCCTGCTGTCCTCTTCTCATTAAATCCTCTCTACTGTGCGTTGTAGTCCGTAAAAGATTGACTTCACATTAACCATTTTGCACTAGTCCTGATCCTTAAGTACTTAGGCCTTCCACTTTGTTGAAGTTTATTCAACTTTAAAACATTCTAAGAATTAGTTGATATGGACTGCTAAGGACTACCAATCAGAGTAAAATAAATATGTGAGTGTGTGCATCAAAATTAAAACACCAATGGCATCGAAAGGACATAGAAATAAATACAAAATAAAAATTATTATTTTATGAATGAAGATCTTTACGAAATATTTTTTGGAAAATTTAAAATCCCCAAGAAGCCTGGCATCTTGGATAGTTTTCTGATAAATACCATATTCTCAGAAAGAGTGGCATCACTTTGGTAGGTTAAATTTCCCATTAGAATGCTTGATAACCTCAGAACTTGCTCCTTGCTCTAGACAATTTTCTTTTACAGAGTTTAATTTGACATTTTCTCATTGTTTGGCATGGTCACATGTTTTAAGGATACAGACTTTGTGGACACAATTTCCATTTCGAAAGACTATTAAAGACTTAAGGACTATATGAATGCGGAGCTTATGGACGCTTTAGATGGTGCTTAATTTTTCAGTTTGTTTTTTCTTATATGTAAAGACCTATTACTTAAAAATTGCAGTTGAATGTCCAAATTCAATAATATTCCTGTACTTTTTTAATTTTGTTTGAAATTCCCTTTATTTTACCTGTGCACAACAGCACTGTTACATACATATAAGAAATCATAGAAAATGAAGCACATAAGTAAAAAAAAACCTGAACAAATATTTACATAAACACTTTAATATTACATTGCCACATAGCATTTTCCCCAGGAAAATAGGTTTCATTTCCTACAAGCCTCCCATATTTATTAAATTATATATTATAACATGCTTAGTGCACTTTATCTTAAATATTTTATTAACTCCTTGAAAAAAAAAAGAAGTTAAACATATTTTTTATTTAAAACAATGACTTTTAACACAGATTGGCCTGAAAGGTTAACAATTTTATAATACATATTTGATGCTATGCACTTGATCATTATGTATGTTTATTCTTGAGAACCAAGTTATATATTTATATAAGGAAAACCTCTTTTCCCTTTATGAGGACGGATTATTATTATGTGTTTTGTCTTACGACAGGTCCATTCCTTTAGTCATTGAACTTAAAACTGCCAATGAGCCTGTTCTTTGCCTCCTCCTTCAATATATATTTGGAAGAAGGTACAGGGGAGGTGTATAGAAAACATATAAAAGGGAATAAACCCAATAGGGCTGTTACAATGAAGACTTTACAATGCTGCCACTGGAAAAGAGGGATTGGCAGTCTTTAAAAAAAACGATAGTCATGGCCCAATCACCCAACGTAGATTTCATTCTATCAGAACTCATCAGGAGAATACACACACATATATATATATATATATATTCCATTCACGATAGATTTTTACCTGGATGACAGTTCGAAAATCATATGTTTAGGTTTTGGGTTGCCAACACTTGTAAAGAGGTTCGAATCTCGGTCGGGTGAACTGGGGGTGGTTTTTCCTAAATGGTTTTCCACTATTCCTCCACGCAAATGCGGGTTCACTTCATCTAATTCAACCTTCCCAATTCCTAATCCATTAGAGTAATTAATTAGTACTTAGAGCGTATAACCTGAACAGGTAGTAGGACGCGGTGCTAAATATTATTATTGTTATTATTATTATTATATTACATTTAAAATAACGTAAACTAAAGTTTTCTCATACTATTTCATTTTTTAAAATAATTTCTTTTCGTCCAACTCGAAACAATATTTTAATCATAATTAAAAGTACTTATTTTTCATTTTGGAACGTTACTGATTTTGTATATTATAGTGCATGCATCAATACCTTTTAATACAGGTATCATATTTACTTTGAAAATAGAAAATTTTAATTTTTTTTACATACAATACATGATTTTATGATTATTCTATCATATTTTGAAATATTTAACTGAATAAAGTATTTTCATCAACTGCGTGTCTGCATCATTGTAAAAATATTGTTTACCGTTATGTTCAATCATATGGTTTAAAATTCGTCAGTCGCCATTTTGAGCCTATGTTCGTTAGATGTTTTTGTAAAAGTGATGTTAATATCTTTTTAAGGGGAATAAAACTATAGATAAACTTTGTGTCCGACCTCAAATAAATATATAAATAATATTGGCCTAAATTACTTTATATATTACCATCTGTTTTCATTACAGTCATCCAAAGTGATGTCAGCTGTTGGCGTAGTGATATATTAGGGATTACTTCTAGTAACATTTCGAGCTGTCATTCAGATAAACTTAGCCCGTGAATGCCTTATACACACACACACACACACACACATTCAACATCTATTTCCTGAGTTTGTCCTTGATGTTTCTGTTCCTTTGATATGTTCCTATTGTGCTGAGTGACAGCATAATATACCTTTCTCTATTGATTTTATGGAAGAACATTGAATGACAGCGCATTTCTTTTTATCTGTATAGTAACTTTAATGCTATGACTGGGTGGTGGTGTGATCTGGGAGCTAGAAACTGTCATTTGCACTTTCTCTTTTGTTTTTATAGGTTGTATAACTTAGTTTTTATGTGGACACAATGCTTATTTTTATTAAGTAGTACCAAGAAGTAATCACACACATATTTTTTTTTTATAAAGGCAACAGACCCGAAATATTATTCTATTTATGTTTACACTTGTGTGTCTACTTATAATATAGAAGCCAGAAGAGAGGAAGATGTCACCTTTGTGCATGGAATTCTTCCCCTATTTTTCCTATTGTGTTTAAGTGAAATTTCGTAATTAAATTTGCACTTTTTTTTCCTAAATCTTTTATTTTTATCAATTTCCACTATTATAAAATCAACTATTAATTGGACTTCCGCAATGTTACACATTTAACCACAATTTAAGATCTTTTTAAACATAAAAATAACAAAAAATATTCAAACTTCAATTCTCCTTCAAGGATAAGAAAGATTTGAGTTTACTTCAAATTGATAAAGTGGACTTTGCACACCCATAACTATATTAAAGACTTTAACAAACTATGATTTTCTCAAACAGTAAATAGAATGATCATATCCTCAGAAAGCATCTCTTATTTTACCAATTGAAGTCTTTCCAAGTCCTCAGATGGTTAAAAGAATGGTCACATTCTCAGAAAGCATCTCTTATTGTAGTCTCTCAAAGTCTTCAAATGGCAGAAAAAATGGTCGCATTCTAAGAAAGTGTCTTAAACTCCTCAAACAGTAGAAATAACGCTCGCATCCTCAGAAAGTGTTTGAACAGTAGATAAAACGGTCGAATCCTCAGACAGTGTCTTTTGTGTTTCTGAATGAAGTCTCTCGAAGTAGACAACCAATTCACAGTGCGCGGTATGTGGGAACATGTCTACAGCAACTGCTCGAATAGGAACCCAGGGAGCACCACGATAAGTTTTGGAAGATGGAAGTGCCAAGCTCACAAAGTTTTTCATTGCCGCTTTGGGATCACACGATAGAAACACCAGCTTGGTTAGATTTTCAATTCGACGTAGTTGCACCAATGCATTTCGATCTGGGGGAAAAAAAGGATTACAAAACAATAGCCTCTATTATATTTTAAAAATAGTTCTAAATAAAATAAATCACAAATAAGTTGAAATTTAAACTGATTAATAACTTAGTTTACAAGCAAACAATCACAACATATTTACATTTAATGTGTCAATCTATGTGCCTTGGTTATTACTTTTACTTATAGACATGATGTAGTTCAGTGGTTTATTCCAAATTGTTTTGCTATAAATGTAAAAGTTAGCCAATCCTTGAAATAATCTACAGTAAAAGTCTGATAATACAGCATGCTTGGGACTTAAGTAATGCCGGATTAGCAAATCGGCAGGATTATTGGACTATATCTGTGTAGTGAGATAAAAATGAGGAAAATAACTTTGAAAATGATGATAAAATCACACCCCTCTCATCCGACTTCATGGTCTCCAGTTTGGATATTATATATATAGCTAAGACTGTAGACTCACGCAGGCCAGCTCTGGGTGGATCAACTACAGCAATCACATCTTTCTTGGTTGCACGATTGACGATCGACGAGATGATAACCTCAGCTCGTCCAGCGAAAAACTCACAGTTGGTCACATTGTTATTGACAGCATTAGTTTTAGCGTCTGACACTGCCTCGGTGGATAGCTCTAGGCCGAGAACCTGACCACAATACTGTATCAACAATATATGTACAAGTTACACTTCATAATAAGTTTGTCTCAACATTTATAAACACATGAGATAACACTTCAGTTAGAAGTGTGCGAGTGAGAGTTTCTCACTTAAGAGTCAAGTTTAAATAAAATCACAGGTTTTTTTTTCAAGTTCAAGTAGCAGAGGGCATTCATTATCTGCACAATAAATATTTCAAGTTGAATTTCTTTAGGAGCTCAATGCATAAACCATAAATGAGTATAAAAATAATTTTTTATTAGTTATTTTTGTCAAAAATTTGTAATCACACAAATTTGAATTTTTAAATAAGCTGGATATAAATATACAATTTTTTTTTAGTTGGACAAAAGTAAATATTGAGGGAATATATATGCTACAAAATTATATCTTAAAAGTGAATATAATTAAATGAACTAGGAATTTTCAAGAAAAAAGATCAAATATTTCCATATTTCGAGTTTCCATAAGTCGAGTTAAAGCATCTACTAAAACTCGACTTGAACTTGAATTTTTGAGTACTCACATACCCCTAACTTCAGTATTTGGATGCCACATGGCCTCTTACTCATCAAGAAAACGGAAGAGAAAGTTGATTAATCATTCCCTGAGGTAGGTTTTCTTTTATTATTTGGTTAACAAATCTCAAATTTCTTATTTTTACAGTAATATAATAATGATGATATCTAATGCAACCAAAATTATGACTTGATGTTCTGAGTCTTGAAATTTTAAAAATTCAAAATTTCAAATCCAAATAGATCTCAGATTCAGATTCAATGGAATACAACTCTAAATTCAAATCTTAACAAACTTAGACCATAATTTAACTTTTTAAATAAACTTAACTCTTTCTGTTATAATAAACACAAAAACAATTTTTTCATAACATTTTATGTAGGGCCTAAGTCATGTGACCAATATTTGTGTTTTATTTTAATGAATCAGGATTTTAAAAGGTTTTCATATTTTTACTGAGCTAGACTAAAAAAAATATACTTTACATAAGAGAGGTTATGTGGTATAGAACACTAGGCTAAATCATGGTTTAAATTAGGAGGGATAGCCAGCACACTTACCTAGGTGATACTGGAGTAGAAATTGTTTAGATATAACACTAAAAAAAACATAAACACATTTTTAAGTGTTTTATGTGTTTTTTTAGTGTTATATCTAAACAATTTCTACTCCAGTATCACCTAGGTAAGTGTGCTGGCTATCCCTCCTAATTTAAACCACACTTTACATAATAGGTGATTTAAAAAACAACAAAACATCATCATCGTCTCTAGCCTGTGGCCGGGTCAGTTAGTAAAATGCCTCCATCTTCCACCACTCTTCCCTTTAATTTCTTCCATTGTCTCCTCTCATGCACTTTCTGTTATCTGCTTCTTCCATCTCTTTCTCGGCCTCCCTTGAGGCCTTTTCCTGACATATTTCATTTCCATCATTATCTTTGGAATCCTCAATACTTGCCCATACCATCTCACCTTTGCTTCATCTACTATTTCATCTACTCCCTGTACCCCAGATAACATGCTCTTCACAAACTTCATTCCCATGGCCTCCACTTTCCTAGTCTCTCTTATATCCAATGTGCATGTTTCTACTGCACATGTGACAATGGGTACAAAGTACGTCCTGTACAACACTTGTGAGTGTGTGAGTGCTGTAAACACACCTTGGAGAGCGTGAGACCGATAGATCCTGTGCCACAGCAGATATCCACCAGAGTGGTGTCCAGCGTGGGTTCCACCAGCTCCCTCACAGAGCTGTACAATACCTCTGCAGCCGTCGTGTTCACCTGGAAGAACGCTTCTGGCGAAATTCGGAACGTCATTCCGAGAAGTGTCTCGTTGATGTGAGTTTCTCCTGCCAAGTGTTGCAAGGGGGGTAGTTCCTTGCCAGACTGTCTGTATGAAAAAAGTGTTAAAAAAGAACAGCATTTTACATGTTTATGAATTAAAAATACATCACGTATTGTAGGGGTGTGCAAAATCTTTTTCAATTCAAAACAAATTTGAATCGAATATATGAAATATTCTCGAAGCTGAATCTAAGTTTTTGTTAGTTGTTTTATGAGTTAAAAAATAGTATATTGTGGTTATTTATATGTCAGACACATTAGATATGTTGGTAGTGTGTGTGTGTCTGTCGATTGAGCTAAGAGTCTCGGGTTCAATTCCTGCAATGCCAAAAATTTATCATTGGTGAAATGTGGATTTACCCTTTCACAGTGAGAATTAATGGTCAGAGGACTGGATTATGTGCTTGTCCTAGTCTTAAGTTAGATTATAAGGCATATGAAGCTACTAACAGGCCTAGAAAGCAAGGAGTGGAAAATATACGACTTGAATAAAAAACTGATTCAGGCCACAGACTGGAAACAATAATGGATGTAAAGGTTAGTTATATAGCTTTATGTACTAAAATTACTTGAAAAAAATGTATAATTGCAAAAAATTTTGGAATATTTGGTTTTATTCTGATAAATAAAGTTACAATCAAAACTTACAAATCAATTACTTCAGATATTTTCCATATTAAAATTAATTTGAAAGGCATATATCAGCTTAGAATAGCTATAATTGAGATAAATTGAGAATTTTAGCTGTCAATATTTTTAATCACAAAGCTTCATAATACTCTGGCCTGAATTTTTTTCGGAGTGAAGTTGAAGCTGATAATTGTTTCAAAGCCAAATCTTAAGGTGTTAAGCTTTGCACACCCCTATCATCTAGTTTTTCTATAATTAAGGATTAGTGAAAACGGTGTTTTGAGAAAATGTTGATTTAAATTTGGGTACTCATAAGGACATATGCCAACACACTTTTGACAGTCTGTGAAGACCTACAGTGTGTTTGAATAAAACTATGGCTATGCCCCCGTATTAAAAAAAAAACATCTCTTTAATTCATAATATGCAATCACCTAAGAAAAGGGCATGTGGCACCACACACCCTCTTGAGTGTGACAATTTTACAAATTTATTTGAGGTATTTAACATGCAGTTTCTGAACCAACTGATTTTATTGGCACACGAGAATTTCTGTAAGTAAAAGAGAAAGGGCCTACAAATTTTTCCGGTAAAGCTATTTCTACGTGTATCTTAAGTGTTCTTTTATATGCCACAATTTATATGGGACCGATAGTTTTACTTCCCCTCCAAAGGAAGATGTGTTATGAATTTCTATTGCTCTAGGAAAATTTGTCTACACTGGATGGGTTTGAACGCACAAACATCAGGTCCTGATGGGAGCACTTTAACCCAAAACCATTAAGGTCGACTAAAACTTATATTTACTATTTGTTTTCCACTAAATTTTAGAAGCTATTACAATCATAAGTATACATAAATTAAGCTAAGTGTATAAAGCTGAGAAAAGTATAGTTTTAGAATAAATATACCCACATTTGCATGGGTGAAAGTGGGAAACCATTTAAGGAAAAAACACCCCTTATTGATTCAAATATGAGATTGAACCGTGATCCAGTCCAACTCGAGAGTGACGCGTTAGGACCATGCGGTTACTGATGCGGGTATTGTTATTAACTTAAACATAATACTCACTTCTTAACAATATACTGTAAATAGAGCGATGTCACATTGCAGATTTTTCCTTCTTCGTTAAAGAAGTAATTCTTGACATCTTCTTTGAGCTTCTCGAGCTGTACATCTGGAAGTAACTGTGGGTGGATTCCGATTATCAGCATTAGTTGACCTGTGCTGTTGGACAATCGGGCCGTCAACTGACGCCAGTTGCCCTCATGCGTCTCGGGGTTGAATACACCAAGCTCAGACTGCTGTACAAACTTTTCAAAGCTCTGAAATGCAAAATAATATGTTTTAAAATGGCAAAGAAAAAAAAGTCAATCAAAAGTATTCTGAAGTTGGTTATTCTTGAGAAAGTAACACTTAAGCCCTCATGCGTCTCATGCGTCTCGGGGTTGAATACACCAAGCTCAGACTGCTGTACAAACTTTTCAAAGCTCTGAAATGCAAACTAATATGTTTTAAAATGGCAAAGAAAAAAAAGTCAATTAAAAGTATTCTGAAGTTGGTTATTCTTGAGAAAGTAACACTTAAGCCTTCCTTGACCTAACAAATAAATTTGTAAATTTCTTATGCTATGTATGAAGTGTGCTAAGCATTAGTTGTTCGGGCATGAGTTGGGTGAGTACATCAGATATGGAGGAAGCAAGGTTGAGATGGTATGGTCATATAATGAGGATGTTGGAGTATATGAGATAGTAGAGGAAACAAGGATAAAATGATATGGTCATGTATTGAGGATGTTAAAGTACATGAGATAGTAGATGAAGCAAGACAAAGTGTATGGTCATGTAATCAGGATGAAAAAGGAAAGGATCCTCAGGAGAAATGGAGTTTTTAATTACGTAGGGGAAAAGTCATCTGACACCTTATCTCAGTCAGTAGCATGTCTGCCTACTGAGCTAAGGGTCCTGGGTTTGATTCCCGGTGTGGCCGAAAAATTTATCATTGGTAAATTAACAGCCGGGGACTGGACGTTATACCTGTCCTAACTCAAGTTATATGAAGCTACGACAGGCTTAGTAAGCTGGCAATGGAAAATAAATGGCTTGAATAAAAACCTGACCCAGACCATAAGCTGAAAACAGTTATGGGTGTAAAACTGAGGAAAAGATCAAAAGAAAGACTAAGAAAGAGTTGGGAGGAGCAGACAACAGCACGTGTGTGAGTGAGATGAGAAGACTGGAAGTATAAAGAGGAAGATGGATGGATTTTACTAAAGTGGCCCAACCCGGCCACAGGGTGGAAACAATGCATTAGGATAATATAAGTGAAAAACAGTAACACCTATTTACAAACAATTCAACGTTTTGATGCAGGAAATACCATGGTAGAATTAGTTCCAAATATAGTTATCAATAAGCTACAAACTTTTGCAGCTTCCTTCATCCTTGTAGGAATATGGCTGAGACTATCGACAGGTGCCACACCGGTGAATCCTCGAACATAGCTGCCCAGACGAAAACCAACGGTTCTTTCTCCAGTGTCTTCATTTAGCCCTGACACACATGAGCACAACTTAGGTTAAAAAAAACACCAAATTATTTTAGCCTATTCTTTGAAACAATCAAACAATAAAAATTATGTCAAATTATGGATGGATTTTTTTGAACCCTGGGAGCTATTCAGAATTTTAAAATAAATACAATTTGAGATTCAAAAACAGGGTGGCTACAGAACTTCTATTATCTCTTTAAAGAAAACTTTAATCCAATTATTTAGTGGCTGCCTTTGGAGAAAATATAATTTTACTGCTCAATCCCTCAATCTAGGTTTCGTTTTATCGGAACTCATCGGGAGAGAGTGTGAAACGCGCAACACAACTCTCTTGAAAAAAAAAAGATAAAAAATTATAGGAACAAATTATATCGGTCTCCTCACTTTGTACTTCACAAAGAAGCTGATTGTACGATAGATGTAGATCATCTAGTCCACTCTAGCGCTCTAAAGGTCAATGATTTAACTCATCACTATTGGGATGTAAGAAGGTGAATGGAAGAACTCCAGTATGATGGCCATTAGCAACCAAACAATTATTTTAAGCTATTACAGTATCTATCATAGGCTATTATATTGGGCTAAGTCAACAATAAGTAGCATAATAACTTAATAACTAGGGCCTGGACTCGGCCACAGGTTGGAGACAGTTCATGATGATGATGATGATTTATTCAACATAAATACCTTAAAATGAATAAGAAATTCCTAAATATGCATACAAATTATTCTAAAAGGAGGAAAAAACTAATAAATTATTACCTAAAATTACATAATGACAAAAAATGAAGGAAAAAACCCTATAAAATATATACATTTCTACAACCAGGGGATCATGAACAAAGTTTATGTACTTAAGAGCATTGTAAGTATAGTGGTAGATTGAAATATTTTTAATACACAGGCATCTTACAGGATTTGAAAGAACCATCTTTAAATTTTTTATGTTGATGATATTTGGTATAAGTCATAATGATGAGAGGACCATCCCTAATTGTAAGTGCACTGTGTGTGTCATTGCATCTTACAACAAGGAGGTTCCTCACAAATCATACACTCAATTAGATCATGTCTACTAAACAAACTCGATCAACATTACAATCCACATAAATATGACAAGAGAAAAAATGAATTGTGTGGGTTGGTTTAAGTTTAGTGCTAGACAATTAAAACAACAGTTCATGAGGAGCATGTTAGCCTTTACAAGGAGAAACAGGATAAGGGATGAAGTTGTACAGGAAAGAGTGGGGGTGCAGATAGTAGATGAGATAGTAGAGAAAGCAAGGCTGAGAATGAAATGGGCATGTAATGAGGGTAGAAAAGGAAACAATGCTAAAGAGAATTATGGAGATGAAGTGTGTAGGAAAAAGAACATAAGGGAGGCTGAGAAAAATATGGAAGAGGAAAATAACAGAAATAGTGCCAGTAAGAGAATACTAATGGAAGCAATTAAATGAGGAATAATGGTTAAGGGATAGAAGAAGATAGAAGCATTTTACTAAAATGTCATGGTCAGAGACTGGGAACAGTTGATGATGATGATTTGAAAAAACTCCATAAGGTTGTTAAAGAAATTCACACAATAAATGCAACACAAATAACCCACTACCCCAAGCTCATTTAGTCTCAGTGTTTGCTATGGTGCTAATCTTAAATTATTATTATTATTATTAGAACCGCGTCTTACTACCCATTTGGGTTATATGCACTTACGCTAATGTGTAAAGGTAGGGTGATTGTGAGATGAAATGAAGGACCTATAGTTTAACGTGGAATCCGAACCACGGTGGAGGCCTGGCATTCCACACATTCACAAGTTGTGGTTAATACACATCGTCAGAGGTGAAGGAAGGGTTTGGAAATCAGATAAATCTGTGCCGGGACTGAGGATTGAACCCCGGCCGCCAGCACAGAAGTCTGACACCTTACCCCTAGACCACCAGGTCACCCGCTAATCTTAAACACTGATCAATTTTAGTAAATGAAGGATTTCAGAAAATGGTGTCAATCTATACCCAAGTCTTTAAATAGAGATATCAAAGTCAGAACATTTCAAAAAATCTTAAAGTATGTACCTTAAAGAAAGAAAATAAACCAAAGTCAACATGTCATTCTTACCAACAGAAAATTCACATTTATTGCGGTAACCATCGCAGACGGGTGATCTTCGAATATCCCAGAGTTCACATGGTAAGCCGCCATGTTTGACTTTCTGGCCGTCTAACCAAGAAGCCAATGCAGAATTGCCTCGAACTAGCTTATGTCCTAAATCTATCAACAACTCTTGAATGTTTTCTTGCTTTCGTTTTATCTGTTTAGAATAAATAAGTTTATTCATAAATTAAAAAAAAACACTTGGACAAGGAACTCGAGTCTAACCCAGGATGGGCAACAATACTCTACCACTGAGCTATCCAGGAATCATTCCTTGTCCAAGGTCATTCTTCACACATAGTTTAAGGCAGAGTCTGTGATGGATGTGTAGAAATTATAATTTTACATGACTAGTGAAGGTTAGATGATGGAAATAATCTTTCAGTTAGTTTAGCAGCTAGGCTCAATAAACAAGTGGAAAACTTTACAAATTATTTAACTTGTCAACATAAATTAGAAATATTTTATTGAAGCTGCCTTTGTTGGCTCAAAAACGTAGAAATTTATGATAAAAATAAATTGTAAAATGCACTGCACAGACTTTATTCCTTTATCTAAAGATGGAGACATTTACTTAAAACACGTATTTGACAACATAATATTACACATTGTTGCAAAAACATAATGGGGAAAAAAGAGCATCACATTCCATCAAAGGTAATAAATTATATAATATACACTTTTAGAGAAACATCTTGACACACAAGTAAAAGTTCTATTCACCAAAGAGCATTAGTCTCAACTCCCGAAATGTTTTCTTTAATAATAGCCTACTAAAAATGTACAATGATAAGTTATTTGTATCTCAAATAGTTGTGGGAATATGATCAAAATTGGAGATTACCACTGATGTAAGTCCTTAAAAGTCATTTTCATGGGAAAATAAGTTGCTATTTTATTTTTAGTATTAAACAATGCGTAGATACCAAATTTAATCAAATCATTAGAAAAGATTTCAAGGAAATTGATTTTTCCCCCTCCTTTTGACTTTCAGTAAACTAGGCCTACCCTTAATTTTAGGGTTGAATATCTAATTTAAAAAAAATACTTGTGGGAACCTTATAAAAGCCCTAAATACCAAGTTTTAGCCTGATCAGTATGATATTTTTATCAATTTTTCAGTGTCAAGGGGTCATGAAACATTGACATTTATCAACATCTTGAGTTTTTTTTACAATCACAATACTTATCTCTCTGACAGGTCGAGAGAAAGTAATAATACTGTTGTTAGTAGGCTATACTGAACATTTTGTAGGTGATTTGAAAATATACTTTGAGGCCTTTTCTTTAATAAAGCATTTGTCAACCTCGGTGGTCTTGGGGTAAGGTGCTTGCTTCAGGACTCAATTTTAGAGGATTCAAATCCATCTGAGATCGACAGATTTTTATTGAGCAATAAAAATCCTTAGCAGAGCTTCCTTTGGAGGGTAAGTAAATCCGTTGGTCCCATGTCAATTGTGGCATGTAAAATAACTCTGGAAGGTATCTGAAAATAACTTTCCCGGCACAATTTTTAAGCTCTTTCGCTCTCGCTCATAGAAATTCTCGTGTGCTGACATAATAAGCTGGTTCAGAATGAGCATGTTAACTATCTCAAATAAATAAAACAGCTTAGTGACTAAAATATATCTAAAGGACTACATAATTTTTAAAGTTACCTGATCTTCATAAGATATATTCCAGTAAGGTGTGGTGGAGTCTTTCAGACATTCCTCCTGAGACCGACCATCTGGTTTTCTCTTTTTATCCTGTGTGTCAGATTTTTGTTCACAAACAATCTGCTTTCTCTTCTTTACGAGTGGATCTGGTGCTGGGTTTGCCTTCTTTTATCACACATTCCAATAAATGTGAAAATGACAGTGTGGAAAAGGAAACAAAAGGGTGTTTTATGATAATTATGTTACTATTTACTTAACCATAAGCAGCAACTGAATACAATTTGAATGGTATGACAAGCATAGGTACATAATTTATGATTTAGTCTTTGGAATTTGTCACAATACTTTATAAAAAATCTACCCTTAAATAAATTTTTCAATGAAAAACACGTATCTTTACATTGTTATATATCAGGCATTTTCTAAATATTGTAAGAAACTATTTTCGAAAAATTACTTTTTTGATAGGCTTTAATTTTAGATCTAGGATTAAAATCATAATTTGACCTAGAGGTGTGACCGCATTGCATCTAAATATGAAGTTTGGATGAAATTCATTGAACTGCTTCAACTGTAGTCTCAGTTAAAGACAGACATAAACATAAACCCCATATTTTTGGAGTTGGGGGCACACAAAACATCAAAATTAACCATAACCTAGAGATTTTCACAGCGTCTTACTACCTGTTCAGGTTGAACACATTTGTAGAAATTGCGCCAATATGTTAAAGAGGAAGGTTATATTTAGATGAAGTGTATCCACATTTGTGTGGAGTGTGGAAAACCATTTAGGGAAAACCACCATCAGTACAATTGACTGAGATTAAAACCCCGATACTGTCATTGGCAGTCTAGTCTATTGCGAGAGTGATGCCTTAGATCATGCAGCCACCAAAGCTGGTTATCATACTAATGTTGGCAAATATTCAGACATATTTAAGGTCAATTGAGTAGACCTAAGTCTGCCATTATGTTTATCCCTGAGACAACTGCTGATTATTTATGTATTGACCATTTTTGAAAAGCTTACATTCAACTCTCAACATTTAGAATTACCTCTGCTGAAAGAACCTTGCTCTTCCAAGTATATCCATTCAAAGCTTTGATGGCATTTAGCCTGTCTTCTTCCGAACGGAAACACACATAAATCCAGTTCCAATAATTGCCTCTTTTGGGAGGCTTGACTTTGTTGGATCCAAGCTTAAGCTTATCGTTCAGTAGTTTCTTCAGCTCCTGTAATTAGAAATATATTAAATTAGCGTTTTTGTTTCACTTCTGTGAGCTATAATTAAAGCCCCTTAGTAGTTATATAAACAACTTTGGAAGGTAAGAGATCTTAAATTTGTTTTGCCTTCAAAGATTACTCATAGAAACTTACAGCAATTCCATAATACTTTGGAAGACCACGGATTTCAATCTTAAACTTCTCAGATGTGAAATCATTACGATCTAAATAAGCATAAGGGTCATCTTTTTCTAAGGTTTTCCCATCAATTTTAATGTCAAAGGTTTCGTCAGTTTCAATGAGTTCTTCAGAATTTTCGAGTTTCACCAAGTCAGCTGCATCTGTCTCACCACAGTTTCGAATGTAGGGAACTGTTGTGCCATCCATTATCTAAAACAATAACAAAATTAAGTATTTAAACTAACACAGGATTTTTGAAATTTATGCCTGTATCATACATTTAAGAGCTTAAGGTACTTACATACTCTATGTAAGAGGTCTTTTTTTTTAAACTCAACACCAACCATGAGGTCCTTCAAAGGTTTAAAGTGAGTGACCACATTTTATGTTTTTCTAACTTACTGAACTACTATATTATACATTTAATATTGCTGTTGCATATGGCCATTGGCCACATGGTTAAAGGCGTCCTTTTGCAAGTCTAGACTGCCAATGACGGGAAGATCAGAATTCAAATCTATGTCAGGTGTATCGAGTTATTTTCCTAAATGGTTTCAAACGCTTTCCCTCTCAAATGTGGGTACACTTCCTCTAAATTCAACCATTGGTGGACAGCTTAATCATGAGATAAATTTATTAAAGAAATAGATATAATAACTGCATGATTTTTAAAAAAGTACTTGTATTGCCCCTATGTATCTATGCGCCCCACCAAATAATATTGCAAGGGAGTTGTCTATAAATGTGTATTGGGCTCAAACCCCTGATATTTTAGATGAAAAAGGAACAAAATAAATATTTATTAGAATTCCTTTATTTGCCAATATCATAATTGGACCCCAACTTATATTTAATCCACGTATTAAATGATTGAAATAGTACTTACAATTGTCTTTAAGTTAAAATACACAGAAATAACATAATTTTTAGAAATATTAAGTAATATTTGAGTTTGAGTCTCAAACCTTGAGATCACAGATTAATGTAAAAAAAATCAACATTAGTTCACAGATCACGATGCAGCAGTCAATGAATAAATGGTATTGAGAGACTAAAAGGAATCATATTAAAATGCCTTGAATATTATAATAGTTTCAAATCGAAATTATTAAGAACATTAATTAACTTTTATTAAGACAGAAAATTCGAATTTTTCTGTCTATTTTTCAAGTAATTTAGTTTGTTGAGTCATACATTTAAAAGCCGTTCTTCTCATTATAATATTTAGTTTTTAATTTGATGTTGTTGAATTATAACGAGAAAACGTTTATGTTTAGAGGTTGTAGACCAATTGAGAATAGCTAATTATCAGTTTTATATGTTTATTAATAATCAGAAATAAACATTAATACATATTACGAACAAGAAACTATACCCGTACAAGACAACGAAATAATACGTGCGCGGCAACAATCATGTTAGAGCATACATTTTTCTGGTTAATGGCATTCAGAGTAACCTCTATTCGCTCTTTATATACCTAGGCTATTCTAACAACTTATTGATAACAACGCATTTTATCGAGAAGTAGAAATTAAAATTTAGCTGGCAGAATTGTAGTGACTTGATCAAATTGCGAGATAGATATTTTTCTTTATCCCTAGTGCTACGAGCATTTCTTTATCTATGGCTACGAGCGTTTGTGAGATTATTTTGATTACGTAGTATTTGATTTGTTGTAAACAGAGTCAAAGATTGTAACTTGATTAATTCATCTATAATAAGTTGAGAGCAATGAGCATAATTAAACATTTATTGTGCTGTGACAATATGATCTTCCTATGATGTTACATTATGGAACATGCAAATATCACTTTTCAACTGTTAATAATTACTAACTTTATACACACATATTTACGGATAATGCGGATTTGTATATTCAAAAATTCTCTATACTTAACATATACAGATTAGACACTTGTCGTTGTTTTACAAATAGTTGCTTTTAGATTATGGACTGATAGTATAATGACATGGTGCTACATATATAAAAATAGTATTAATTATTATGAAAATGAAGCTATTTAAACTGATAGTCCACCATAAAAATTTTAGTGGTAAGATTTGCTTTCATTTGAAAATACATTCACACAAAGTTCATGATTATATTTAGATTTAAGATTAATTGTTATCATTAAGAAGATAAATTAACTTTACTTGAAGTGTAAGTAAATATCTGATCTATAAAATCTAATGTAAATTAATAAAATAATAACTGGCCTTAATCCATTGTTGTATTTATTACCAACGGCAACCATCCTTTAAACCTGCTTTGGTGGCCGCATGGTCTAAGGCGCTAATCTTGCAATAGACTAGACTGCCAATGACGGGGAGATCAATGTTCGATCCTGGCAGGATGTACTAAAGGTGGTTCTTCCAAAAAAGTGTTCCACTCTTCTGACACAAATGCGGCTAAACTTCCTATAAATTTGACCTTCCAAATCTCCAATTCATTAGTGTAATTAGTACATATGATAAGCTGAATGAGTATTGAAACGTAGGGTAAAAAATAATTATTTTGAGTTGGCTCACCAACACCGATTAATGTACATAATAGAAAGGTCCCAACTTGAATTCAACTCTTGACTGTTTGCACTAGAATTGATTTTTCCATAAAATGGATTTCCACCCTCTTTCTAGGGGAATGTTTTGTTAATTCATTGTGACTACTATTAGATTTTACAGTATTTATGGTATATTAAAAAAAATTACACACTATTCAGCTACTGTAGCTATTATTACCCAACTCCAACTGATCCTACTTTTGTACTGGTATAAGATCTGAAAATTTTATCATGGGAATAATTTGAGATAGCAAATTGTCACAATAAGCCATATTATAAGTTCATACATGGGTAGGCAAATGTCAAAATAATTATACTTAAATGACATAGTAAAATATTTCTATGATCAATTTGATTTTCTTACACTTCTCTCAAAATGTACACTCTACTTTTTTTTTACCAAGCCTAATTGTGAAACATCTATTAGTATATATGGCACTATTTAAATTGCATGGTAAAATAATATTTAATTTTAATTTTCTCTTGTTTAACAAGTAACTTACATATTAGCCTATTCACTATTTCATTCAAATTTTTATATTTGCTCATTTCCTGATACGCATTGGAAATGTTCATTGGTGGATTAAAAATGACATTTTAATTTTAATCTTATTAGTTTTATTTATTTTTTAATGCCATTTTCAGGCGAAGACCTGATAATAAATCCAAAAGATTTCCCCGGAATCAACAAAGGTGACATTGTTGAAATATATCATCCAGAAGATGAATTCAGTCGGCTTCTTTTACAAATCACATCTTTCAAGGAAGACCTACAAACAAGAGGTTAGTATTGTATTAATGGGGATGTTGTATGTACAGCATATTGAGACTTAATGCAGTTTAAATCTTATTATTGGCTTAATAAATCATCATTATGAACAGCTTTCAGCCACTGGTTGGGTTTGTTTGGAACATAATTCTCTTCACTGCCTACTTTTCTCCCACCATCTCTCCCCCTCCCCCTTAGCCCAGTCTTCTCCTCTTACCTCCACACGCCTCCTTACTTTCTTTAGCCATTTGTCCCTTGGTATTCCTCTCGGCTTCCATATCCAACATCCTACTGGGCATCCTTTCCCTCTCCATTCTTCTCACATGGCCATACCACCTTAGCCGTGCCTTCTCTATCCTGTCCTGTACTGCCTCTTCCCTTACTATTCTTCTTATTCTCTCATTTCTCATGCTGTCAAATTTTGTCACACCGATCTTGCTTATCAGAAATCTCATTTCACTCTCTTGCTGTCTGCTTTTACCCTGTTCCTTCATTACCCAGGTTTCTGCAGCGTACGTCAACATTCCAACCCCTTTTCCACGTTGAGGGAGGTGGGCAACAACACGAAGTAGGGAGTTTCTGTGGGGGTGAAGTACATTGGGGCCTATGTGTGCCCCATGATCACTTTGGTAGCTGTGAAGGCCCTGCAGGGCTGAACCTTGAAAAGTGACGGCTGATTGGGCTTTGGTGAAACTACAATAGGCCTAGCAAGCCGGTAGTGGATGAAAAATTGTTTTCAAAATAGGTTTACCGTAGTAAACATGTTCCATAAATACTTCTCAAGCCCACAGTGCTACAAATAAATCTCCATGTGTTTGTGATTAGTGAGGTCGAGGGCAGTTCTAGGCTATCATATTTCATTCTTGTCCAGTACTGTACTTAAACTATTTGAAACTGTAATAGTGTTCTAGTGATGCTGTCTGTCTGTATCTTGGCCTTGGGCCAAAACCAATTTACTGATCAGGCTAAAACTTTGTATCTAGGGTTTCCATAAGGTTCCTCAGAGGTGTTTTTTGGAATTAAATATCTATCTCTAAAATTAAGGGTACATTAGTTTACTAAAGGGGAAAAAAAAACTATGTTGTCAAAATCCGCTCTAGTAAGTTTGATTAAATTTTAGGCACCGTTTAACATTACAAACACAATGACGACTTTCATGAAAATTACATACTAAGGGTACTTTACATAAGAAATTTTCAATTTTGATCATATCTTCACAACTATTTGAGATATGAAATAACTTACTGTTGTAAATCTGTATTACTATTCATAATTCAAATCTTTTATTTGAAATATATTTGTATAAAATCAATAGTTTCTGAGCTATAGTTAAATACAGAGTGGCGCAAAAGTCGGTTTCCCTTTACACATTTTTTTTAGCAGCACGTCTTACTAACTGTTCGGGTTATACGATTATCTACTAATTGTACTAATAGTTCTATGGATTAGGATGGTTATATTAAAGGCATTGTACCCGCATTTGCATGGAGGGAGAGTGGAAAACCATTTTGGAAAACCACCCTCAGATTTGAATCTCAATCTTCTCGTCTTTGGCAGTCTAGCCTAATACAAGAGTAGTATGTTAAACCACGCGGCCATCGAAGCGGGTCACAATTATTTCACATGTATATTTCACAAATAATGTTCAAACTGTTTTCCATTCTTTTCAATACATTTCATAAAATGACAACAAAATCACAAATATGTGGCAGTAAATATTTATATTCATTAATGACATAAAATACTATCAAATGTTATGTCTTTTATTAATTATTAAGTGGAAACTGACTTTTGTATAATCCTATATGTATATTTTTTATGGAGTTATTTGAGGATTGACATTGATTGTTATGCCCTTTGGTGGACATATATGTTCCTCTTTTCTCATTTTCTCAATGTTTTTGTAACTATATTTTTTAATTCATTCCTGGTGGGAATGTTTCTGCAACATTGTATATTTTTTTCATTTTGCAGTAGGCCTAAAAATGTCTTTATTTTAATATAAAAGAGAAATAACGTCTGCGTGTTACACTACTATTCTTTTTCAGAAACAATTAGCGTTGAGCAGAGCATCGCGACTGCGTTCCAACTGAGAACTTACGCAGATGTTTATATGAACATTGTGAAACCTGCCGACGTAGCCTTGGACTCAGTAGAGCTGACTTTCAAGGATCAATACATGGGGAGGAGTGAGATGTGGAGGTTGAAAAATAGTCTTGTAAGTTACTTAAATTTGCACATCATCTTCATTTTCTTTGCCAAAGTTAATCATAAGAGTCATCTAATTAATTAACTATTAATTTTGAATTATAGACATGTATGTTGCTTAATTTTTATTTCAACTCATGTATAAACAAAACATAGGTCACTAAATTATATTTATTTTTATAAGATTAAAAAAAATTCTTATTATTAGAATTTTTCTCATAGGCTTAAGTGAAATTCTGAAAATTGAAAAATGACACCTGGACACGGGAATCTAACCCAGGACCTTTGGCTTAGTACGCCAATGCTCTTACCACTGAGCTATCCAGGAATCGTCCTGTGCCCAGGGTAATTCTTCACTCATATTATAAGGCAGAGTCTATAATGGATGTGCAGAAATCATCGGCTACAAATGTGTGATTTTATTAAGATCACAAACTATCAGATAACGCAGCCACCTTTAACTCATAGACTCTGCCATATAATATGAGTGGAAAATGACCCTGGGCACAGGCCGATTCCTGGATAGCTCAGTCGTTTGAGCATTGGCGTACTAAGCCAAAGGTTCCGGGTATTATTTCTCAATTTTCAGCATATGATATCTAGATAGAGTAAATCCTCACTAAAAAGCATAAATAATAGCTTTGGCTATTTGATTCTTAAGTGAAATTGTTGAGCAAAAATTGTGGTTTGGGGAGTACATAAATAATATAGTAGAGGTAGCATGAGTATGATTGAATGGACATGTAATGAGGATGTTGGAGTAGAGGAAGTAAGAATGAGTTGACAGGAACATGCAATTAAAATGAAGAATAAAATAATTTCAAAGTGAATGATGGAGGTAAAGTATGTTGGGAAAAAAAAAATACTTCAAGAGAGACCAAGGCAATGGAAGTAGCATTTAACAGAAAGCTAGAAAATTAGATGAGCATAATGGAAACATGATGGAGGAAGAACGGTGGAAGGAAGATTGAGGCATTTTACTAAACTAAGTCAGCCTCAGGTTGGAAACAGTTGATGATGATGGTGACTTATCATTATAGATGATTTATTGTCTTAGAGTGTTTTCAAAGATGTATCTATATTTGATTGAACTTTTATACATATCAAATGGTTGTGTTTCAATTTTTGATCATTTTTACAGGTAAATACTTGTGTTTATTTAAACAAAAAGATTGAGTTTTGTGGTGGTAGCGTCCGATGTCAAGTTCACGAAATGTGGTCCATGGGTGATCGAGTTGCATGTGGAGTTATTACTGATGACACAAAGGTTTGTCATATGTTTCATTTCGATCATCAGAGCCAGTATAGGTGCCTATAAGATGTTAGAATTTTATATTTACTCAGTTTAGAAGACATTTTTTGGTATTTTGTTTGAAACAATGTTGTTTTGATAGATGACCAAGTTCAGGCAAAACATCAAAATCTACATTTATGTGTAATAATATTTCCAAAAATGCTCTTTCTTATTTTATTGTTTAAAAAAAATATTAATTAACTATATTATAAATTTTAGTATTCATCTAAAGAAGAAATCAATGGTTTAATTTTTAAATAAATAAACTATTACAAAAACAAATATACATAATATAAAACTATACTTTGAGATAAATAAATAATTATTTTATAATCAATTTTAATTTGTATTAAACTAGGATAGTTGATTTTATTGATATCATTACATCTCTTAACACCTGTTCAGGCTATACGCATATATGATAATTACTCTAATGGGGTAGGGATGAGAAAGGAAGAATTTTAGAGGTGATCTACCCACATTTGGATGTAAGGAGAGTAAAAAACTATTTAGTAAACACAACCCCTAGTAGATCTGACCAGGATTCAAACTCAGATCTCCCTGTCATTCACAAGCCAGTCTAACACGAGAGTGACGCATTAATAATTTGGCCATTGAAGCGGGTATTTTATTCATTATATTCTCTCCTTTGTTTTTCATAGGTTCTATTTTATTGTTTGGCTTTCAGGTGGTGTTTAGGTCAAACACCAGCATGGTGTATTTGTTCATCCAGATGAGTTCAGAAATGTGGGACTTTGATATTCATGGAGATCTTTATTTTGAAAAAGCGGTTAATGGTTTCTTGGCTGATCTTTTTCAAAAATGGAAGGTATGTTGAGTTGACAACATTACTAACTGTTTAATCAAATTAACATTAGGGATGGGATTCTTGAAACCCTTGAATCCTTAAGGATATTTGAGTTCTGAGGATTCGAGAAAGTTTCAGATTCGAGACTCTAATCCTTAAAAAAAAGTATTTTAAGTTATATAAGGGAAATTGATTTTAAGAGCTTTATTACTACTTATTGATGGTTCAGAACCATTTATAATAAAGGACACACTTAACAACCAGACCCAAGAACAGTAATCTAACACTTAACTGAATGTATGCATATTATAATGAATTGATTTATAAGAAAGAATGTTAACATATGGCTACTATTTGTATTTTATGTTAGTCTATTATATCTATATTTACTCTTATGTTCATAATTTTTTCCATGATTTGGATTTGAGATTCTGGATTCAGGATTCAACGGTAGATTGGAGATTCGGATTTGTAAAATAACGGATTTGACTCGACTCTAAATAATAACTATTTTTCCTCTTTATTAGTAGTGTGTGAACTAATATTTTAAGATTAATTTGTACATTCCTTTTTTGTTTATTCATGTGTAATAATTGTTTACATTTAAATTCCTTCTGCAGAAAAATGGCAGTAACCATGAAGTGACAATAGTACTTTTCTCGCGCACATTTTATAAAGCAAATAATTTGGAAGAATTCCCTGGTTACATGCGGGAATGCTTGCAACAGGACTACAAAGGACGCTTCTATGAAGATTTTTACAGGTTTGTTCATACATTTCCCTAGGAACCAGATAGATATTAAAAATAATGGGTTTGGTTGTTCCTACACTGATCATCATCATCATATTCTTCATCATCACCATCATCAGTTTCCATTTTGTGGCCAGGTCAGTTTAGTAAAATGCCTCCATCTTCCTCTATCCTTCCAACACTCTTCCACCTTTAAATGCTTCCATTCTTCCTCTCTCACTTGAACACTTTCTGTTATCTGCTCCTCCCATTTCTTTCTTGGTATTCCTCACAGTCTTTTCCCCCTACATACTTCATCTCCATGTATGACTCCTTAACTTAGTCAGAAGCTTGTCTACTGAGTTAAGGGTCCTGGGTTTGGTGGTACCTGGCATGGCCGTAAAATTTATCATTGGTGAAATGTGGGTTTCCCCTTTCACAGTGATGGCTTAGCGGCTGGATTTTGTGTATTTTATAGACTTAAGTTTGATTATAAGTTGTATTCTGTTAAAAAAAAATTTGCCAGATCAAGGATGAAATGATTTGGGCATGTGAAGAGGATGGAGATTGGAAGAATGGTGAGGAAGTGGATGAAGGAGGTAGTTGAGAGAAGACCGAGAAGAAGATGGAGGGATGCTGTAAAGGAAGACATCCAGAATAGGGGTGACTGGAGGACCATACATGATGAATAAATGTATCTAAATAGAAAGAAATGGAAGAGACTCACAAATTGTACCTGGTTTTCTTGAACACTAAATTGATAATGATGATAGTTATAGTCAGTTGGTTCATAAACTTCATGTTAAACCTCAAATAAAAAAATCTTCATTCTTTTGGTAATCTCTCCTTTTCCATCCTCATAACGTGACCATACCATCTGTGATCTAAATGCTTAAATTATATGACTTTCTCTGGAATAAATGTAGGCCTGTGATATATCTTTCTACATGTGTGAATATTCTTCTGAATGTTATTTGTATGAAAGTATGCAAATCAGCACAATATCTCTACAAATTTCATCTTCAGAAAACATTACTAGGTATAGTACTTCCAATTGTAAGTCAAATATATTGTGGTAAATGAATATTATATCTGTTTTCAATGCGGCAAATTGTTTTTGCCTTTTTTATTGCAATATTTGTATACTGTTTACAATACCAAAGTATAATAATAATAATAATAATAATAATAATTATCACTAATTTGTAATTATGTAGGTAAAGGGGTGGCGAGAAATGTTTGATTTTGTCATATATGTAAATATAATAATGTAATTTGACCTCACTGTGGTGACGGGCCCCAAAACAATAATAATAATAATAATAATATAATTTGTATATCATATATATAAGCCTTTTGTATCCTATGTCCACACTCAATAGTCCTAATTAAGAGTTAACATTTTGGGACTCTTAGAGAGGAGAGAAAGTTCACCAACTTCACTATTTCCAACCATATTATAATATATTTTTTTAGCACCACATCTTACTGCCCTTTCAGGTTGTACACATATTTACTGATAATGCTAATGTGTTTAGTATGAGGAAGTTGGAATTCATAAGGAGTGTACTCGCATTTATGTGGAGGTAGAGTGGAAAGTCATTTAGAGAGAACCACCCTCAGTAAACTCGACCAGGAGATTTTCCTGTTTTCCTGTCCATTATATTGCGGGAGTGACACCTTGGACCATTCGATCACCAAAGTGGGCTTTATTCAATATACACAACATCTTTTGGGCTAGGTTAAAACTAATTTTTTAGGTCTTGGGCCACGTCTAAGACAATGCTAGCATATTGCCTTTTGTAATTACACCTGAAATGTTGAAAGTTACTATTTATTCAGACCCTAAAACATTAGTTTAATCTTAAACACCGGAAACAACTTACATAAAAACAATTTATTTTGGGCTGTTAAATCTATTCTTTGTCCTTGGTACCATAGAGTGGCTGTCCAGAATGAACGCTACGATGATTGGACCAACACACTGGTTCAACTGCGCCGGCTGTTTACCGACTACCAGAATATTGTCCTGGAGTACCACAAGAGGCCCGGGGTGCCAATCCCTAATTCTGTCAACTCCACCGCAGCTCAAGGAAACTTCCTGGAGGTTCTAAACATGTCTCTCAATGGTGAGAATAAATTGGGACATTATTCATACATTCACTCATATATGCTTTTGTTTCTTCAACCTATGCCATCAATAAATAAAGCTACTCCATTTTTCTTTGTCTCCACCATTTAAGAAAAAATTCTATTTTATATTGCTCTCATTTTTCATTAAATGTTTACAGGTTACATGCTAGTACACTATTTCTTCAAATTTATTTTATTACCAACGAGACGCAATGGTTAAATTACATTATCCATTTGTTCATTGACGTTACTTTAATACATCCATTACTGTTACCAGCGTGTGGTTTGGGTCAGTTTTTATTCAAGTCATATATTTTCCTCTATCCGCTTTCTAGGCCTGTCATATCTTAAGATGCCTTATAATATAACTTAAGAATAGGACAGGCACAACATTCAGTGCCCCAGCCGTTAATTCATCAATGTGAAAGGGTAAACCCACATTTCACCAATGATAAATTTTTCGGCCATGGCGGAAATCAAATCTGGGACCCTTAGCTCAGTAGACAGACATGCTACCGACTGAGCTAAGGCGCCAAATAAAAATACAACTTTAAAATTTGAATTTTAGTGACAAAAAAAGTTTGTGTTTTCTAAAAGGCCTTTTTTTTAAATGAAAATTGGACTATGTATTTATTGGATGTTTTTGGACAGTGTTCGAGAAGCACTATTTGGACCGTAGCTTTGACCGCACGGGTCAGTTGTCTGTGGTCATCACTCCCGGGGTAGGCGTGTTTGAGGTGGATCGGGAGTTGACCAACGTGACGAAGCAGAGGATTATCGATAATGGTGTGGGTAGTGACCTGGTGTGCGTGGGAGAGCAGCCTCTACATGCGGTCCCGCTCCTAAAGGTGAATACTCCCCGCAGTGAGTGGATTGTATACTTTGTCTGTGTGAAATTTATGATATTTGTTTTGATTTGTGACACCTTTAATAGTTTTTATATTATTATTAGTGATAGGACCCACATATTCTAGAATTTTCAAACACTCAAACTCTTGAATTCTCTAACCCTCAAATCCTTGGTGCCCTTGATGCCTCTTACAATAAAGGATATTTGAGATTTGTGAAAATATCTAATTCAAGATTTTTTTTAAATATTTCAAAATTCTGAATTAGACTTTTTTTTAGAGCTTTATTACTGTTTATTGGTGGCCCATTCCCAAGATAATTATAAGAAAATTTTAGTAACCAGACCTCAGACCATTAATTTAACACTTATATGAATGAATGTTATAATGAATATTAATTGTTAACCTTTAGTTGTTATTTTTATTTACTGTTAGTCTCTTATATATTTAAAAGTCCACTTATGTTCATAAGTTTTTTACACGATTCAAATTTGAGATTTAGTTTCATAAAATAGTTGATTCATCTTATCTTTAATTATCATTTTTATTACTATTTTTCCACCTTGTCTTACTACCCATTTGGATTTTAAGCATACATATTGATTACGCTAATGGACTAAAGGTAAGGAAGGTAGAATTTTGAGAAGCTGTACCTATATTTGCATGGAAGATTAGGAAATCATTTAGAGACTAACACCCCAAGTATATCTGATAATGAATTGAACCTCAATCTCATGATCCACAGTCAAATCTATGGGGAAAGTGATTCTCTAGACATTTCAACAATTAAAGCAGGTTTTATATATGTTATAATGCCAGTACTAGCTATTAGCTATTTTACTAACTAAACTTGAGAAAGGAAGCTGAGTGTTATAAATTGATTCATCTGGGCTGCTAATGCTCAAATAATCCTGCATGATCTTGTACTCAATTTTTGTGTCAAGTAGAACATTTTCTTTTGAGAATTTTTTATCATGACAAAATTTTTTTATGTTTATAAATATTTTTTAATATGTTATCTGAATTTTTAGAACTGCAATGAGCCACATATTTTTTATTACAGTTTTTGGATACTTTTTAAGCAGCTCTAAACACATAAACACATTAGAATTGTAAATTTATTGCAAGGAAAATTTTATCCTATCCATCTATATTAAATAATTAAAAAATATTCAGTTTTTTTGCAGTGCTTCTTAATACCCATTTGGGTTATGCTTATGGAACAATTACGCTAATAGTTTTAGGGATTAGGAAGGCTATATTTATAGGAAGTGTACCCACATATGTATGTGGGTAGAGGGGAAAACCATTTGGAAACACACCTTCAGTACACCTGTTCGAGATTTGAACCTTGATACCTTTGTCAAAAGTAATGCTTTAGACTATGTGGCCACTGAGGCGGGTATCTAGTTATTAAGTTGTATTATATTTGTAAGAAGGTACAAGAAAGTTGGATAGTAACATATAAATATGTGTTTGATCCTTTTTGTTTGTTTCTATCACCTTTCCTGTACCTTATTCCAACTATAATACAGTTCAATCACTACCTCATTAAGCAAAAAGAGGTTTTCCTTATAGAGATGTAGTTATTAAGTAGTTAATGGTGCTAGTTTACTATTTTCAGTTTCACAATAAAGACACCTCTTTGAATGCTGCAGACGACTACAGTATGCCTCACTGGATTAATTTAAGGTACTAATATCATGTAGATTTTAATTCATGTCTTAAAAACTAATTGTCTTTTTACTTTAATTATAAATGATTGTGAATTGAAAGGGCTAGAGTCCAGTTTATCTTGGGAAATTGGTTTGATTTTATGAATGTAATATAGCAAATAATATATACATATAAACCTAACCCACAAGCAGACTAAATCCTACACCGTCTAATAAATATGTTGGTTCCTTCACAGCTTTTATTCAACAAACAAAAAAGTGGCCTATTCCAATTTCATCCCGAGAATAAAGCTACCCCCCAAGCGGGCTAAACCCTGCCCTGCGGCTGACATAAGGTTTATTCCGTCGGCCAAGTCCAAACTGATTCAGGAAGATGAGTGTATGCCAAATTCTCTGTTTGACTACGATGCTTATGATGCACAGGTGTTTCAGCTCCCTCCGGTGCACACGGCAAGGTGAGTCAAAGATAACATGGGGGCATCTTCCTCGGAAGGTATTCAATTGGCTGAAGAAGATGCCATGTGAGGTTGAAATAATTTAGTGCAGCGGTTCCCAAACTGTGGTACATACAGTTATTCTCCGTTCTAAGCCGCGAGAAGTGAAACCAAACAAGCAAATTAAAGTTGCAAAAAGATAGGGGCTCATCAAATCTTATAAATATATTTGGAGCAAGTCTTGCCAAAAGCAAAACAGATTTAAACAGTGGTTGGAGAGGGTGGCAACATTTATTTGAGCTCATACAGATGGTAGAGCAGCACACCATTAAAAATATCCTGAAATATTAAATATGCAGCATTGTCTTAGTGGTACCCCAAATTACATAAATTGTTGGGGTGGTACGCCATTCAAAATGTTTTGGAACCGCTGCTCTAGGGTTGTAAATGTGTTGGTGTTTTCAATTTTATCTGTTCTTCATTTTTTACAATTTGATCAAGTTTATTTAAGGATGTAATGTAACATATTGATGGAACTTTATTTCATATGTATTACCTAAAATAAAGTGATGTATGAAAATGGTGTGGCAATACCATAAATTAATCATCACCATAATCATCATCATGAACTGTATACAGCCTGTGGCCAGGTCATTTTAGTAAAATACCTTCATATCCCTCTATCCTTCAACCATTCCTCCTCTTTTAATTACTTCTTTTCTTCTCTCACTCACACACTTTCTGTTATCTGTTCCTCAAATCTCTTTCTTGGTTTACCTTGTGCTATTTTTTTCTACATACTTCATCTCCATCATTTTCTTAGGGATCCTTTCTATTTCCATCCTCTTTACATGACCATACTGTGACCGAGTCACAACATGGAAGGAAAACAATAGAATTAACTTACCATCTCTGCCTCCATTTGGCTGTTCTACAAGGCCCCCCACACAAACACATCACTTCAGCAACCAGGGCTACGTCCAACTGAGACGAGGAACATTTTCAGCAAGCTACGCCTCAAGGTTGCCCCGCCCCAGAAAAGAAAACAAGTGACGATCGACATGCGCAGATCCGTGCACGCCAGTGACAGTGCAGTGAAATCAACGGCCAGTCGGGTGGCGCGAGATTTGAAATCTCACCCAGAATATGTGAGGGAATTCTAGAACAGTGCACCCCTCCTTCTCCCTTTCTACTGCCTTGCTTCCCGCGCTGTGAGATCACGTGGCTCTGACTTAGTGTATATAATGGCAGGACTCTAAAGCCATGAAACAGACACATTTCTTCACAGTTTCAAGGTGGGACACTTTGTGTCTATTTATATATTTAATTTATTTGTATCAAAGTTCTGTTTGGGCAACGATGTATTCTAAATTACGTTTCGGACGATATCATTTCATGATTTAACTTTATTTATTATATATATTGGGGCTGCGATTTTTGTAGAAGTCATGGCAGCACAGTTTGAGACTTAGGAATATTTTATTTAGGCTAACATTTCTCATCCGCTTCACGGATTGTTTTGAACCATTAGTACCGCCATGGATAGGTCATGTTACTGTCATTATTGACAAATCGAATATCCATTGTTCTGATTTGGTTGGTCAAACCTGGGGTCGCGAGCCCAGGCCTTTAGTGTATTCATATTGTTAATAGCTAGGTTATTCTGTTTTATGATGCTTCTGTATAATGGCTCTTGGTTTCATTTTTCGAGCCTTAGAATGGCAGTGATGATAACACCTTTTGGGAACTTTTCTTTTTCGTAAGTTATTGGAGAGCCGCCGATGGCGAATAATCTATATCTTGTGTTTATTGCTTGTATGCGGGTTATTGTTGCTACATTAAATTTATTATCATTAGACATTACGGGTTTCTGTGAAGGTCAATTTAATTGTTTGTGGGTCCTCTTGGCGGCCATCTTTTGCTCGGGGTCGTCCCCCATTATTTCATTGTGTATTGTTTATTATGGCCTTGTTTGTGTGCCTAACGCTGGCCTTGTCCCACTCTCTTCTCATCGAGTTTGTTTTTATTATTGTTGAAAATAAATAAACTCTCTTGTTACCAACCTGACTTTTATTTGTGATATAAATAAAAGGGGGAGGGGGGGTTACAATACCATCTACTTGTACAGTAATGTTATGTAAGTGCCGTGTTGGCCCAAATATGGTACAGCCTCACACTAGGGGTGGACGGGATCCTGAACCCCCAGGAAAAGGTTGGTAATTTGTCTATTCCCATAGGTCAGGTGGGACTGACCCTTTCCCGAAAAGTTTCGGGTGTGAAACATAACAGCGCGGCACTTGTGTTCTAGATGTTATTGCCGACTCATCACTGTTAATCTCTTGTAGCCAGTCTTCTTATTTGTTACTTAGCAAACTTGGTATCTGGGATGGAGAGGGGGTTATTTTAACACTTTTTGAGACATTTATGTGGGCTCAACATGTTTGTTGATGATGAGCCAGACAGGGAGTAGAGTAAACAGGTGTTAAACAATCTCTTTTGATGGGTGTCAAATCTAGAAAGGACATTTAAGAAAAGCAACTTTTAAGAGGTTTCAAACCTAGATAATATTTTGCAGTTTCATACTTAAGAACATTGAAGAGCTGCCAAGCAGTATTTAGTTTAGTTTAATACTTTTTGCACTATGCAAATAATTGAATATAAAACACCATTTTCAAACAAAATTAACTAATAAAAATAATTTCCATCAAAAATATAATTAAATTAACTACGAGGCGTGTTTTTTAAGTGAGTACCGTTTTGAAATTGGGCCGCTGCGGCTGCCGTTCCACACATGTGCGTTGAATACTGCCATCTGTTGGCTAGCCACAGATGCCATTACGGAAGTATTCAACCGTGTTTACGTCTGTTTGTGAGTATTTAAAATGAATCAGTCAATTGAAAATCTCGTCAACTGTGAAATATGCTCTGTTATTCGTTTCTTCATTCAAAAGATGTGAAAGCGGCTGAAATTCATCAGAAGATCAGTGAAGTGTATGGAGAAAATATTATGAGTGAAGGAATGGTATGAAAATGGGTTAGAGCATTTAAAGATGGCCGCATGAATGCGCATGATGAAGAATGAAGTGGGTGACCTTCTGTCATTACTGAAGACTTGGTGCAGAAAGTTGATGGAAAAGTTCAAGAGAGCAGACGCTTTACAATTTTATCTTTATTTAATGAGTTTCCTCAAGTTTCAAGAAGGGTTCTTTATGGAATTGTGACAGAACACTTAAATTATCATAAGTTATACTCATGCTGGGTACCAAAAATGTTGACTGAGGTGCACAAAACCAAACGTTTAACCAGTACGTTGACTTTTCTTGAGCAATACAGTGATTTTGTGATGATTTTTTAAGCCAAATTGACATAGGTGATGAAACATGGGTGGCTCATGTTACCCCGGAGTTGAAACAACAATCCATGGAATGGGGGAATTCAACATCACCCAAGAAAGCGAAGTTCAAGCAAACAATTTTGAGGCCGAAAAATCATGTGTAATGTGTTTTGGGTTAGGAAGGGGGTGTTGCTTGTGGATTTTTTGCTTCCTGGTGACACAATAAATTCTGAGACCTATTGGGAGACCTTAACTAAACTGTGCCGTGCAATCCAAAACAAAAGGCGTGGCATGCTGAGTGCGGGGATTGCTTTGCTTCATGACTACCTGTCCACATGTGGCTAATTGTACCCAAGATCTCATCTCATCATTTGGCTGGAAACAACTTGATCCCCCTCTGTACAGTCCCGATATAGTGCCTAGTGACTACCACTTGTGTGAATGTGGTGAGGTGGGTACCCCAGAACATGTTGTGTTGGAATGTGCCTGTATGCTTGAGATAAGATGACCTAGCCAGCAGGAAGTGCAGGGGAGACTAGAGGTTGATATCCGGAGAGATCCTGCCCATTAGAGGTGCCTAGATAAGCTGGCAGCGGAAGCTTCAGAAAGAGCCAAGACGGAATATATAAGGGCACTGAGAGATAGAGACGAGGACTGAGACAAAGGCTAAACAGACGGAAGGCCAAAGAAGGAAGGGGGAGAGAGACCAGTGACAGTGACAAGGACAGTGACAAAGACAGAGACAATGACGAGGACAATGAAAGATACAAGGATAGAAACACGGGAAGCGGGACTGAGACGGACGTAAGTGAGGTCTCAGCGGAGGGAATATAGGGAAAGGAGAAGGTTGTTTTTGTAGAATTACTGGTATAAAGCCTTCCATGAGGACCAAGGAGAGATGCCGGGAATTGGCAAACACGAAGCCTTGTGTTACTGGAATACCAGTTTGGCTGATGGATTCGGAGGTTTACTGAGGTAACCCTGGTAATTTCGAGGGATCATCATTCCAGCCAAACAGTGGGAAAGATGAGGGGAAAGAAACGGGATGCATGGGGGAACACTGTGACTGCAGATCCTTCTTCTTGGAAACAAGACGAGTAGGATTAGGTCTTGTAAGAACCCTCTGCATCAAGATGGAGATAGGCGGCTGCTCGGCAGCCTCCTTGTACCATCGTGGCAATGGATATTCCCGGAGGGTAAGAAGTTATTTATGTTAGTTAGTTGTAAGACTAGGATAAGATTAGAATAGGATAGGGAAGGCAGGGTAAAGGAAGGGGTAGGTTAGGAGAAACAATTTCAGGGAATGTAGAAACAGGGAAGGTAAGTAAGGAAGTGGTTTGCGCTTAAGTGTAGATGGAGCGCCAACTCCGATATGGCACCTCCACAGGTGGCGGATAGGGGGATGCTCGCTGCTGTTGGGCTCTCCATTGGACTGGGATGAGAATCCAGGTCTGATGGGGTAACCAGCGGAGGAGGGTACTGGGGAAGTAATATACCTGGGGCGGACCAACTGATGAATGAAATTGTATCTCAGAGATAGGTACTATAGGAGCCAAAACCTGTTTAGATTAAATAAAATTGGATAATGTATGATAGTAAGAATTTTTTTTTGGTATTATGTAAATAAGGCCTGGATTTAAAACTGTAAAATTCCAGGCCAAATTAGACCGATATTAAAAAAACCACTTGTCTTGCATTTAAAAAAATATCTTGGTGGCTAGCGCCACGACGATGATGATGACCTCAACACGGCCATGTTGCAGTGGTTATCAAATCACGTGGAATATTTCTATGAGGATGGAATTCAAAAGCTGGTTGTACGACACAACAAGTGCCTTATAATTGGTGGAAATTATGTTGAAAAGTATATTAAAGTACAGGCTTTAATGTAAAAACAAAATTGATAAAAAAAAGTACACTTGAGGGTTTTTAATTTCAAAATGGTACTTACTTAAAAAACACGCCTCATATTTTATTAATTATATTCTTTGATATTAATTCTAAATTGTGTTTTTTGATTTGATAAAAAATGCTATTCACACACACTTCTATTTATTTTATTATGTTATTTATTATTGTTTTTATTTTAGCACCACATCTTATTACTCATTCCGGCTATACGCCTAGTGTGTTAGGAATGAGGAAGATTGGATTAAGAGATGTGCCTGCATTTGCGTGGATAGTGTGGGAAACTATTTAGTAATAACCACTCTCAGTACACCTGGCCAAGATCAAACTAAATATCCCTGTCATCGGCAGTTTAGTCCATACCTTAGACCATGCAGCCACTGAAGCTGGTTTTAATATTATAACTTTAACAAGTTTTATCATATTAGTTTAGAAATCCATTTATTTTAAATTTAAGATTATTCTAAAGAGTCATTTTAAAGGTTCCCATCCTGAATCCAGCTATTTTGACTCATTTCTCATCCTGTTCCCTTCCTGAAATAAAAAAGTCATACCCGTCCATCCCTACCTCACACATAATTTTACTTTACATCCATTACTGTTTCCAGCCTATGGCTTGGGTCACTTTTTTAATCGAGCCATATATTTTCCACTACTGGCTGGCTTGGCCTGCTTGACAACTATAATTTTTTCTTGTTTATTTCTCAACTTCCCCCCTCCCTCACCCCTCCTTCTATGTAACTATGTCAATTTTTTTTTCAAGTCACTAAATACATTCCTGTAGTTCCTAGTAAGGTTCTTTATGGTGCTGGTAACATTCTCTAGGGGGCCCGGCTGTGTTCTGACAGGTTTTCTCAAAGTCTGCAGAGGGTGAACAGTCGCTACAAGAAGATGAGTGTGACGGTGCCGGAGACAGACCAGAAGCTGCTTAAGAGGAAGATGTCTGATCCGGACATCCATCACGGGCTGCTCGCTGGGACATGCTCCCCTCCGGGTAAATCCACCACACGGTCCGCGGCCATCTCTATTCCGCAGCATCGGCCTACCGAGCTCTCTCCTCAGAACTCCTCTGTCAACCCTGAAGGTAGGCTTTTGCCATTGCTACCACCAAAATTAGATGTAGGCTGGATCCACTATTTTATTAATCCAACTATTTAAATTTACTTATTAATTAAGAATCATATTTGTGATAAATAGGAATTGTAAAATATATATTTCTCAGTTAAAAAATCACCAAATTGTATCAGAACACTCTTAGAAGCCATTGTTTGTCTCACTGGCATGTTCCTTGGATAACTCTTCAGCAAACTGAACATCTTTTATACTAAGCTAAAGATTGTGTTATATATGAAAGAAGGTACAGGAAAAATGGACAAACCCACATTAAAGGAAACAATCTCACTATAGTTTTGCGATGAAATGAAGAAGTTACAATAATTATAGTGCTACCACTGGATAAAGAGGTGATGGCTGCCTCTCGAAGAAAATTGATCATTACCACCCATTTCCCCTGACCTAGGTTTCATTCTTTCGTTACACACCAGGAGGGAGTTAGAAACATGCAATGCAACTTTTTAAAAAGATAAATAATAATTAATAATAATAATATATATATATTGGAGTAAACAAAGAAAACCAATAAAGAATAATAAGACATAGATACAATCATTTAAAAACAACAAATGTACCTCAAAAAGTGAAATGAAGTTGGCTTTTAATAAGCTAAAGATTTGAGATTTGAATTTTTGTCTGAGCACAAAAACTTCCTTTCAGTCTAAAGGCTTTCTGAATGAACTGTAAACCTGCACTTTCTTATGATGGTATGCGGGTCTTCCTTCTCACTGAGTATAGCCATTAATATTCCTTTTACTTCTTTGCTTAGTCTCATTTATATTGTTAATAAAAACATATAATTACATTGACATTAATAAATGAATGTTAAACTTCTTGGGAATGAGACAAGAAATGTATAAAACCATATAATCTTAGTTGGTAATTTTTTTTCCCTTAGTGAAGTCGAAAGCGTTTGTGGCTCATAGTAACCTACTGGAAGGAGAAACAACGTCACCCCCGTTCCGACCTGTGGTGGGTAGTGCGGGATCTCCGAGCAACTCTGGACATACACAAGTCAACCTGATCCTACCGGGCCGTGCGCTCATCAACCCTTTTGATCCATCACATGTCACCATCAAGCTCACCTCTAATCGTAGGCGATGGACGCACATATTTCCTAAAGGTATTTATGAAACAAGGTATCCTTTGTTTATTGTTTATCGTGAGAAGGTTGCAACTTTACCTTGCACATTTCCACTATGAAGTAGCTTATAGGATAGGGTCATAGTGGAATCTGTCAAGGTGAGACTCACACTTTTCAGGCTAAACGGAGTGTACATAAAATAGCAATTAAAACAAATACAATATGGCTGGAACTTTGAAAAGATTAACATTCTCCACATTTTCCCCTGATGCCATTTGGAAAAATAAATTAATGGTTTCATCGTAAAGAATATTTGTTTTCATAGTCCACATCCAGGCTTTGTTTTGTCAAAAGATATCCAGAGGGAGAGTGAAATGCACAATGCATTTCGCTTGAAAGAGGAAACCTCTTTAAGGTAAATATTGGTGCAGTCATACAAGATTCACCCGCTTTGGTGGCCGCATGGTCTAAGCTAGCTCTTGCAATAAACTAAACTGCCGATTACAGGAAGATTGGGGTTTGAATCCTGGTCAAGTGTACTGAGTGAGTTTTTTCCTGACAGTGTTCCACTCTACCTCCACGTAACTGTTGGCACACTTCTATTAAATTCAACCTTCTTCATCCCTAATTCATTAGCGTAATTATGTATGAAGATAACCTGAACATGTATTATTATTATTACTACCTGCTTGGGTTATACGCACTCCCTGAACATGTAGTAAAACTAAAATAAAATTTATTATCCTCCTGGACATATTGTTTTAACTTGTTAGCCGATAGCAGAATTGCGGTCTAAATCTGAAAATAACGGCGTATAACCCTCATTGGCTGTCACATAATTCAAGGCAGTGTATTTTTCAAATTGTTGGTTATCTCAGTCTTGTGAGGCAATTTATAATATTCTTTGACCTTTTTGCTGTGTTAATTAGATATATCTGATCTCAGCATTTAAGCCATTGAATGCGGAAATCGACTTTACCCCACGGCGTGTAAACTTTATCTATCTTTGCTGCGACAGTCAGAAATAGCCACAAGAGTGTTAAACAGTGAATTTTTCATACTATCATGCCCATGCGCCTTTGACATTTGGGATTAGTTTTGAGAACTGTCTATCACCAGCTGCTAAATCATAACAATAGTAGCGCTTGTTTACTTCTGCATTTCACTGCTTGTAGCATACGCGCAATATTTATGTAGCAGAAAACATTGTTATTGTGGATTGATTTAAGGCCTCACTCTTGCACTAGACTATTACCAGTGATAAGTAGGTCAAGGTTTAAATCCAAGTTTAATTAATTAAGGGTAATTTTTCATTTCACTGGTTTTCCACTCTCTTTCCACACAAATTTGAGTACATTTCCTTTAAAATCTTACCTTTGTCATCCTTACTCCATTAGCTTATTAATGTTTTGTGTTTTAGGATAATTAATCACTGATATGTTTGTTGTTCCTTTCAGGCCCTAGCGGGGTGTTGATTCAGCAGCATCACTACCAAGCTGTACCGGCGATATCCTCAGAGGAGCAGATGTTTGAGACAGTGGGAGGGGTGGGGTCAACGTTCAGCACCTCCCCGGGCAATGAAAACCATGCACCCAACATCGTGGGATCCCTCCCCCGCTCTGCCTCGCAGATCACCTTCCAACAAGAATGTGAGTGTCTTTATACACATTTACGCATGCACACTGTTGTTTGCCAGATATGGTCCAATTTTCTTTGGAAAGGCCTCGCATAAAATACAGATATATATTTTTGCAGTTAACGTTAACAATACCCGCCTCATTGGTCAAATGATCTAAGGCGACTCATGTTAGACTGGCCTGCGGATGATGGGGAGAACAGGGTTTGAATCCCTGTTGGTTATACTTAGGTTGGTTTTTACTAATTGGTTTCCCATGCTTCTTCCATGCAAATACAGGTAGATTACCTCTAAAATGCTACCTTCCTCATCCCTACCCCATAAGAGTAACTATTATACTGTATATGTGTATAAACTGAACATACAGTAAGACACAATGTTATTTAAAAAATTGTTAACGTATTACTATAATTTTAGTAAACCTCTGCCAAATTTTGAATTAAAAATTTTTTAGGAATTGAATTCCATTTGAAATTCCAATTATTTTTAGCTGAAAGATTCGTATTGGTTTTTGAAATTTTATATTCAAGTAAATATCAAATTTGAATTCAATGTAATTGAATTTGAAGTTCAGATCTCACAGGGAAATATATGAACTTTATTTTTTTAAAGAAGTTAGCATATATCAATTAATTATTTTGAGTTGACCATATAAACTCATCAATCTCATCATAATTAAAATATAATTATTATTTGGACTCATTCAAAAATGTATATAATGAGCCTAGTATTTTATTTAGTATTTGTATTTCATATCCCATTATTATAAGATAGTCATTTCAAAACATTTTAATCATAAAATATTCAATTAGAATCAAATTCATACTATTTTTATTTTATAATATTTGGATTAGATTTTTGTTTTGCATCATTACTTTTTCCAGGCTATGGTCAATTTTTTATTCTAGTTATATGTTTTCTACTACCGGCTTGCTAGGCCTGTCATAGCTTCATGTGCCTTATAATCTTACTTAAGACTAGGACAGGCACAACACCCAGCCCTAGACCATCACTGAAAGGTTAAACCCATATTTCACCAATGATAAATTTTTAGGCCATGTTAGGAATCAAACCCAGGACCCTTAGCTCAGTATACACTACCAACTAAGCCATGGTGTTGGATTATTTGGATTAGATTCATAGATGAACATTTTGGATTCACATAAAGCTTGATTTTCAGTGGGTTTTTTTTACAGGCATTGATAATATTTAGTATTTATCAAGAGTTACAAAATCATAAAACCAGCAGACATTGAACATATATTTTTATGCTTTGTGACAGCCATGAAGGGGCGGTCATTCTCACGACCCAACCTGTTCTCAGACAAGGAAAGAGAAAGAGTAAAAGACAAGGACAAAGTTGTCAAGACGAACAAAAGCTTGACCCTGCTCTGGGGTGCCACAGGAGAACAGGAGTGGACGCCGGCGCTCACCACAGGTCAGATATCACCACTATCATGGGAGTGACATGCTACTATCTGTAATGTACGTCCCTCTACTGATCCTGGGATTGATTCCCAGAAAAGGCATATTTCTTTATACCATTTAGTTGGGTTTGCTTTACTTTTGTTATGTGATAAATTAACTATCTGGGGTGTGTTTGCTGTGTTTGTCCTCGAGTTAAGGTAGTATAAATTGCAAATAGGCAGTAAAAACCTTGTATTAAAACTATCTAAACTCTTTTTATAATTTTGATTATGATATATTTTGATGTTCTTCTTTCTTTTGAGATATATTTTGTATGGAAGAAGGTACAGGAAAGGCAAATAAAACATATAGAAGGGAACGAGCACAGTATATCTTTTACATTGGAAAGGAGAGCACTGTTCACACTTAACATTGCTGCCACTTAACAAAGATTTAATGACTGTCTCTTGAAGAAAATCATTCACTTATGCTTAATCTTTCGAGCTAGATTTCATTCAATGGGTGTGCTAAGCTTCGAAAATTTCAACTTTGCTTTGATTATTCATTCCATTCGACTTTGATTTAAGAGTTAAATTCCAGTTTCAACAATTCCAAAGCTTTGAAAAAAAAAAATTTGAAATTAAAATACACATTTATGTTTATTTTTAAAAGTTTTCTTCTCCTATTTCCATCAGTAGTGTTGGTGTAGAAAAAAAAATCGTAAACAAAATAGCTATTACACTTTATTACTTAATTTATCATTTTAAGGCAATATATTTTAATTTTATTTGCAATATATCATTTTGTAAATTATATTTAATATCAAATTTACATAAATCATGCAAAGTATGATATTTTTGATCCAATATTAAACATTTCTTTAAATATTATAATTTCAATACGGTTTCGGAAATATTTCATATTATTCGATTTGATTTTGCTTTGAATTGAAAAAATTGACTATTATTTCATTCGATCATAACTCATTGGAAGGGAATGTAGAACTCAGAGCGTAACTTTCTAAGTAGTAAAGAGAGTTGAAGAAACACAAAAGGGAGAAAAAATATTGGTAGAGATCAACAAATAACTAGGGCTGTGCGGGATCTCGATCTTTGGGAGAAAAAAAATCGGGAAATTGGCTGTTTCTGAAATTTTGGCAGGAAATAATATTTCTTGGGATTTTTTGGTAAAAAATATAAAGAAGTTACAATTAAAGGCTGTCTGTCAATGTCACGTTTGTATTCAAATTCAATCAAATATCATATCAAAAACATTACTCAACACCTGCTATTCATAATATTATTTAGTTTATTTGGAAAACTTACATTCCTTTTAAAAATATGTATGAAAAAAGTGCATTGAGCAAAAACATTTAGTAATGAATAAAATGATAAAGTATTAGGAAAAAAGTAGAACACAAATAAAGAAAATACACTATCACAAATTTACACACACCTCAATATTTCGATGCTATTAAAGCACCTTCCTCAGGAAGTAGTAGTAATTAGACTGAAGAGGATGTTGTCTTCAATGATGCCAACTTGATTGGAAAGGATGAAAACTTCTCTGATGAAGATTAAATTCCATGAAAGTTTGTCATTTACTGTGTGGATGGTAGGTGGTGCTGGTGTAGTCTCTGGGTAGAAATTAGCGAATATTTAGGTTAGATGGTTTTCTAGAATTTAATCTTCATCAGAGAAGTTTTCATCCTTTCCAATCAATTTGGCATCATTGAAGACAACATCCTCTTCAGTCTAATTACTACTACTTCCTGAGGAAGGTGCTTTAATAGCATCGAAATATTGAAGTGTGTGTAAATTTGTGTTAGTGTCTTTTCTTTTATTTGTGTTCTACTTTTTTCCTAATACTTTATCATTTTATTCCTTTTAAAAATAAATTAATACAAAAAATTTAATTGTATACTTTTTCTTTAAATATTTTTTTACAAGATTACAGAATTCCAATTTATTTTTTCAGACCTATAAATGTTGCAAAAAATAAAATAAAAAGAGTTTTGGTCCCTTTTCATGACCTTATTCAAAAATATCTATCACTACATTAATCTTAATTGGAACTATCAAATTTGATCCCTTTCTGATCAAATTTCCATTAGCTTCTAATTTTATTATCAAATTACTTTTATTTCTTTTTCATTAAAAGGAACAGGAAGGCTAAGTTTAGACTAAAGTTATAAAGCTGAAAAATAAATATAAGCCAAAAGTGGGAAATTGTTCTTTTAATGTTTCTTTCCCCGTTCTCGCAGGTAATAGTCATTTCCCGCTTGAAAATTTACCAAAGTCAAATTGTAATTTCCACACAGGCCTACAAATATTGTAAAAGAAAAACACAGGAAATGCTCATTGAATGTATATGTATAATATTATATTTCTAAACCTTTGTACCTTCTTCCATGTATATTGTCACATTGTTACTTTCAAAATAATAATTTTATTTTCAGCAAACTATTTTCATAATTAGACTTTTTTAAGGCATGAAGGTTTTTTCTAACATAGAGTTTTTTTAAGTATCATCCTTATTTATAAACTCAGTGTTATTTTAGTGTAAAAAAAGAGAAGGAAACTTTACTCAGAACGAGACTACAAATAATTTTCCCTTTTAAAATGTTTACTTTTTATTTTGGTTTGCTCGCTCACTTAATTTTGACAGAATTTTGCTTACAATTTTTGGTGTCATATTTTTGTATTTTGAACATTAAATACATATTACACAAACATTATCCACAAAACTAAAGTTTATGTTACCTGTTAATCTTAGTTTTTTTCCCCTGCATGTTATACATTATCAATCGCTAGATGTTTCTACGAAGTATCGGGAAACCTTTTGAAGCAGACATTCATGTAATCTTGTTGTGTTGTTTTGTTTTCTTTCCATGTCTTCCTGTGGAACGTGTGAACGGGTTGACAACTGCGAAACATTGAAATCAGTCGGCAAAGTTATCATAGGTTTGGAATTGTTTCAGATTCATCTCTTGTTGGGGAATTAAATCTTGTAGTTCAAACTTTCCTTCAGATTGTTGCTTTAAATCCATGATGGCTTTTGGACTATCAATTTAAATCAGCTTTGTTATACAGAAAGTCTTTGGCTTGCATGTATTAGAGTTACACTGCTTTGTAGATCTTTGGTTTTGATGGTTTGTTTTATGACTAGGAATGCTATATTTCTATCATAATCGAAATTGATAAAAATAAATGAAAAATAAACTAATAATTGTAAATTTAATGAAGAAAGTCCACCTTGGGAAAGAGGAAAATTTTATCCCACACTTTTCTCTTTCCTTAGGTGAGCTTTCTTCATTAAATTGACACTTATTAGTTTATTTTTTCTTTACTTTTATTAATTTCCCTCATAAAATTATTTAGCCATTGCCCCATTGGGCCACCTCACTTTTAAACCTAGGAACACTATATGTGTTACTGTATGAATTAGTTTTCTTATGCTTACATTGGTTTTTAGATTTATATACTTGATATAATAACAAATTTCATTTTCTCAAAAGAAAATTTCATATGTTTTATTATTATTCACTATCAACTAAAACAAATATGTTAAAAATAAATTGTATTTAAGCATCATTTGACTTACACAGTGTTTGAACTTGGCTGGAAACCTTCGGAACAAACTATCCACGTAAGCCAAGGACTTAATTTGTATTTTAATCCATCATTTACTTAAAAAATAAAACCTTTATTGATCAATAGCTGAATCACTTTAAAGCTGTGATCTAGATTGTTTGAATCAACAATATGAAGGATTTTTTTTCTACTGGTTTGTTTATTTATGTTTCATTTTTGTAGATGCTTGCACTTTGGGAAACCTTGGTGCAGAGCCTGGCTCCATAAATATGGTGCATATTTGACCACACTCTCATTTTATTAGTGCACAATGGTGTCAGCAATGGTGATCACTTTTCGGGGATTGTCCGACACTGTAACTAATAAAGTCACTCAATTTGAATGGTTCACAGCTGTCTTTAATATCTTGTCTCTTATTAATGCTTTTTTGCACTGCATTTCATGACTTGTTTGGTGATAAAGCTTACCTCTCTACTCTTATTAAAAATATATATTAATAGGTCATAATGTCACTAAATAAATATGATTGAGGTGTAAAAAATGAACAAATAAAAGTGAAACAACACTCTTACATATTTGATGTTCTTTGCTTATGTTTGTGCTTCATTCTTTACACTTTGTATTTATTTAATGATATATTATTATAATACAATAGAAATTGTGGGTTGAACAAACATTTTAGCAATAATTATTTTTATATATTTATGTCCCGTTTAAAATCCCTTAAAACTATCATCATGAAGTTTCCAGCCACTGGCTCGGTCTCTTTGGAACATAAACCTCTCCAATGTATTCTTTCTCCTTCTCCACACTCCTCTGGACTCCCTTCAGCCACCTGTCCCTTGGTCTTCCTCTTGGCCTTCTTACTTGGCTGTACCACCCTAGTCCTGACTTCTCCATCTTGTTCTGCACTTAAAACCATCATTTAAACAGTTTAAAAATAATCATGGCAACAATGTGACTTATACTGGTATTGTTGTGGAAAGAAAACGTTTCAAAACACAAACATTATTATGTCAGTTGCATTCCCACTCAGTTTAAAAAGGGCTAATCATGTGAAACTGCTCGTGGTTGTATCAAAATGTCATCTGAAAATATGTGTTTGTTTCAAATGTGTAGGTATTGAAACAAAGTTTTCTTTATTTAATTAATTCATTTGTTTCATCTGATGCAGCTCTCCATGAAAACTACATATTAATTTAAATTTGGTCTTGTGATCTTGTTTCATTTTGAAATCCACCTTTTTGATGGCTTGAAACCAACTGTCTGATTTAGGCAGGGAACTGATTACGGCTTAGAGATTTAAATAGGATCCTCCAACCTAGCTTCACACACATGTTTGATATTTCTCCACCAATCAAAAGAGAGAGATTTTTACAGGGTTGATATTAAATTATTTCTAGTTTTGTTGGAAATCACAAAAATATTTATTAAGTAAATAATGGTGCCAAATAGATAGATTTAGTGGACATTTAAAGGTGGAAATAAGGTCAAGGATTATGCTTAGGGTTGTGCGATGCTTTGAAACTTCAACTTAGCTTCAAATCAAATGTCAGCTTCGTCTTCACTTAAAGAAAAATTCTGGCTTTGACAATTAAGAAGCTTCACCAATACAACTATTAACATAAAAAACTAAATTTATGGTCATTTATTATCATTCTGAGATGTTATATACATTACAAATTAAGATTTATATGGAAAAATCTTAAATAATTCAATTGTCAGCTGTGATAGTAACTTTTTCAACACTAATATTATAAAGAGGAAAGATTTGATTTTTTGTTTTTTTGTTTGTAATGGATAAACTCAAAAACTACTGGAACGATTTTAAAAATTCTTTCACCAATATAAAGCTACATTATCAGCAATTAACATAGGCTATATTTTATTTTGAAAATGGAATTTATTCCTCATAAAAATATCGATAGTCACTCATATTTTATGGTAAAGTCTATGATGATTCTTCAATATGTGTGTTGAAAATAATGCGGGGTGGGAGTGGGGGGAGGGGGAAGGGTCTAGTTTATTAGAATAAAACAAAATAGTACAAACATTTGTACAATGAAAGTATTATTAACTTTCTACCTAATGGCAGGTCATTACGTGATGACTCTCCACACGGTTCTGTTCTCGGTAATCCTCGACATCCGTCTGTAATTGCCTCTCACCTTGATGTTATCTATTATCTGGTACCTTCGACATCCGCTTTCCCTCTTTCAATACACCATTCCTTACATAAAAGCCATTAACAGACATTACCTTCTCAAGCAGTGTCCAATTCAGTTTTTCTTCCTGTTTTTGATAACCTCTGATAACCTTTTCTTTTCATCAACTCTCTCCAGCTTTTACTCATTCCTTATTCTTTCTGTCCAGATTATCTTTTCTGACCTCTTCCACACCTGCATCTCAAACATTTCAAATCTTCGCTCCTTCTCCTTCCTTAAAGTCCCCATATCCGCCCCATATGCCAAACTCCAAAAAAGCACTTGGCCAATCTCTTCCTTAGTCCTTTATCAAGGGGGCCACAGAGAAGTCGCTGTTTGATATTAAATGCTACCTTAGAGCTGGCTTTGAAACATTTATAAATTAATTTAGTGTATAAACTTATATAAATAACTACAATATATTACTTTTTTCAAGCCTTAAAACAGTTAACAAAAGTTATTTGAACTTTGATTTGGCTTGTATAATATTTCATATATTCGATTAAAGTTTGCTTCAAATTTAAAAATAATACTTGGCACACCCCTAGATTACTCATTTTCCAACAAAATGCAGGCCCGTAAGTTCACATTTAAAAACAAAACATATCACAATCATTTTTGGGACACATTATTCCCTTTCTTCAGCAGAAGACCTCCTTTATGTTCTAGATAGGGTTTGAGGTGACCTGAAAATTACTTTGTTGCGGAGGGGCTTGCAAAGTTAATTTTTTCTATTCAAAGTCTAATAGAATGTATAAAATATTCCCAAAGCTTATTTGAACCTTTAATATTCTGTAAAATATTGTTTAAGGTTGAAAAAAAAAAATCTTAATATTTATATAGCTTTAGGCATTAAATATTATATGTAAGGGTTTAGTTGCAAAAAATGTACCTATCTCTTCCAAAATTGGTAAATCATGTTGCTATTACAACATATTATTCAATTACTACAAAGTTTTCTCATCTTCGAAACAACAAAAAATGTAAATAATAAAAGATAATTGTGTATTTTCTCAGTAAATACTTTAATACTTTAGGAATTGGAGGCATAAGAATAAAGTTTGTGAGAAGCTTGCTAGCTGTCATGAGGAGAAACAAGATTAGGAATGAAATTATGGGGACAAGAGTGGGAGTACGGGGAGTACATGAGATACTGGAGGAAGGAAGGCTGAGATGGTATGAGGATGGAAAAAGAAAGGATGGCAAAGAAAATGTTAAAAGTGAAGTATGTAGGTAAAAAACCGCAAGGGAGACCAAGAAAAAGATGGGAGGAGCAGATAACAAAGAAAAAGTGTTCAAGTGAAAGGAGAAGAATGGAAGAAATTAAAGAAGGAAGAATGGTGGAAAGATAGAGTAAAATGCCAACTAACCTGGCCAGAGGCTGGAAACAATTAATGATGATGACTTTAATGGGTGTAGCATCATAATTGAAGAAGCTGAAATTTTTTTTGAAGCAAGGTCGAAACTAATAAATATAAAAAATCATATCAATCTTTTCATAACTTTGCTCACCCCATTTGTTGTCTTTTTTATTGAATAAATCCATTTGCCCCCCGCCTTTCCCCTCCCCACCCACCCCCACTATGTTTAAAGAATATTAACAAAGGTAGTCACATATAAATTATGTATGCACTTATAGGGCCAAACTGACAGACCCAACACTTTTCAAGTAAAGCCATATGAGATTTTGAAATTCATATTTCGCTAAGCAGTCAGAGGATAAAGTTAAAGTTAGAAAAATTGCACTATCATTCACCTGGTAATGGGAGGTATTCTATACTACAATGAAAAAAACACATTCTCAATGAAAATTCCAGCCTTCCCAAGCAGATTCAAGATGCCATGTTGGCACATGTTTTAATATGCTTTGTTCTTAAATACTTTTTGTATACACAGCTGTGCATAAGTCTTTGTTTTATTTTACATTCCAAACAGACATGTCCAAGAATTGAATTTGACATATTTTGTTTTCTTATATTTGGAAGAAGGTATAGGAAAGGTGGATAGAAACATATAAAAGGGACGAACACAATATGACTTTTACAATGAAAAGAAGAACACAGTTTACACTTTACCTCGCTGTCATTGTACAAAGAGGTAATGGTTGCCTCTTAAAGAAAATCGATGGTTACCACCCAATCCCCCAACCTAGGTTTCATTCTATCAGAACTCATCTTGAAGGATTGTGAAACGCGCAACACAACTTCCTAAAAGAGGAAACCATGTTTTATTTTGAAATAATGTTTTGCTCTTGATAATATTTTTTTCGTGATTTCATTCAAACCATTCAATAAATTAAAAATGTGACAGTGAAAAAATACATCTTTACGATATTAATATATGCATTCTATATTGATTTTAGTACATTATAGGCTTGAAAGTTCGAGGTTCCATTAAATCTTAGCCAGTCATCAAAATAAAATTATGTTTTTAATACAGTAGCACATTGTGATATTTGAGAAGGGGTTAGTTTCCGAGATTTGATCCCTTCTCCTATCCCTTTGGGTGTCTACAAACGGAACCATATGTTACAACTCCAGTAACATTAACATTAACATATTGCCTCACATGTAGAATGTGTTTGGCTTATTCACCAGGTTCGTTCATATTGAACTGTCATTGTATCATGTATGGTTGCTAGTTTTGTATAAATTATCTTAGGGCCAGTTTCATAGTCAGACTGAGTACGCCTCAAGTGCAGCGCTTTACTAAATACAAGACAAGACCTACATAAAACAGAATGGAATGGACCAGTTTCATAGTCAGACTTAGTACGCCTCAAGTGCGGCGCTATACTAAATACAGGATAACACCTACCTAGATCAGAATGGAATGGGCCATTTTCATAGTCAAATTTAGCACGCCTCAAGTGTGGCGCTATACTAAATACAAGACGACACCTACCTAGAAGAGAATGGAATGGGCCACTTTCATATTCAGACCTACTACGTTTCAAGTGCGGCGCTATACTAAATATAAGACGACACCTACCTAGACCAGAATGGAATGGGCCATTTTCATAGTCAGATTTAGCACACCTCAAGTGCATGGAATGGGCTAGTTTAAAATAAGAAACTGGCTCATTATATTCAAGTTTAGATGTTGTCTTGTATTTAATATAGCACCGCACTTGAGCAGTGGTAAGTCTGACTATGAAAATAACTCTTTGTGTATTTGGTTTATTACATAGTGACATTTTTCTAAGTATTCTTTAACTCAAAACTTCACTTCTCTGCTAATTATTCTTGTGCTATTCTGTATAGGCCAGGTTTTTGGTAATTTGATGTAGTCTCTGTCCCATCCCCATAGAATTATAGAGACTTGCATAGGGTTCACCTTAGCATTAAGAGTGAAAAATTTTCTAAAAAAACAAGGGAAAATTTTCCCTCTCACATCTTTTGATATCCCATTAGCATAGTTAATGTTTGCTTATAACCCCAACCATTACTAAGACTCATTGAATAATAAACATATACAACCCTAATCCTGTAAAAAATTAATAAATCACTGTTTGGCAGCTATAGCTATGGTGGTGCAATTTTGATGTTTTTTGGTCTTAATAAAGCACTGGGTGCCTTGTAGACATGTTTGTGTAGTGTCACTCTTTGCACTAAGGTTTTCTCACATTTTGTAAATCTTTTCTAGCAGGCTGCTGTATCTCAGCTGTGGCTTTGTAGTTTGGAATAGAATTTCATATGGGGTTGGAAATAATCGTTTCTGTAATAGTCGCATCTTTATTGAAGTTTATTAACATAAACAGCACTGTGAACAGCTAATTATTTTATTCTCATTCAATAAAGTAATCTTTGAAAATGTATACATTGACATAATTAATTCAAAATAAATTAGACCTTTCTTTAATAGGTTCAATGTGGTCTTTAAAATATTCTTTTCTACCTCGATATGCATTTGTCCAAAATACCCTGCTCGACTGCTTTGACTTTCCAAAGACAGGTGTGCATCTGAGGGGTATCAAGATGGGCCACATCCATTGACATGAGCTGCCATTGACTTAGGATAAAATACTTTTGTTGACAAAACAATTGTCATCTTCAACTCACTTAGAATTACTAACCAGAATTATTGTAAGAAAAATCTAAATTTTTGTGATATTATGATTGGTAAAAAGCTTAACATCAATTTATCTTTGAGCAAATTCTTGTTTTTCAATTTTTCAAAAAGTTAATATTTTAAGTTGATACCTATAATTGGTTTTGATATTTTTTTATTTTTGTGTGTGTACAGTTTCCAACCCTACTTATAGTCTTCTCAGGTGAAGTGTACTTTGTCTGTTTTCAATTTATTGATACTTAGTTTCACTTGTCAATTTGATGTGATGCTAATCATATAGCAATTAGGTTGTTAAAAAGTATTATTCTAACTTCTTCAGTGGATATAAATCCAAACGCCAGCTCATTGAATTTTTTTTTTTACACCGGTCGTTGTAAAATAACAAATTAGAATGAAGGCAGGTAGCGTGAACCCGACTCACTGGAAAACATTGCAGGCTTACAAAGACTTGGAAATTAGGCAGAACAGATAAACTTTTGATCTTGTTTACTTTTAAAATGAAGGATTTTTCAGTGTTTTTAAAGTAAACTTTTGAACTTAGTAACTAAGTTTTGTCAGCGTTTCTAGTGAGTATGTAAGCATTGCATCCTAACCTCATTTTAAGGTTTTTTATATTTTCATCACTTTTGATCCACTTTTAACGCATCATCTCTTTGCAAGGTGAAATTACGTGGCATCAATTTAACTGAATGCTGTAGTTGTTTCTTAGAACAAACACATTATTCTATGGGATGTTTTATGATATTTTTATAGAAAATAGTTTTTGTGTAGTTTCTTGTGCCTTTACAACTTTGTGGAATTATTATTGCAATTTCTCAATTAATTCTGAAATCATGAACATAAAAACATAATCTGTTACTTGAAACATAGTGTTTATTAGCACCGCGCCTTACAACCCGTTTGGATTGTACGCATATATACTAATTACATTAATGATTTTAGGGATAGTGAAGGTTTTATTTACACGACGTGTATCCACATTTGTGTGGCAGGAGAGTGGAAAACATTTGAGGGAAAACCACCATCAGTACACCCAACTGGGGTTGAACTTCAACCTTCTCGTCTTTGGCAGTCTAGTCTATTGTGAGAGCGACACCTTAGGCCCTGCGGCCACTGAAGTGGGTTTGGAAGTTGTTCTACTGTTCCTTGACTATCCACAAAGTGTATAGCCTTGATTTGATATCATAAATGAGTCTCACACTCAATTTAAATTGTTTTCTCTAAAATATTAAGAACCAGAGTTCAAAAGTGCACATTAAATAACATAATTAACGTTATTAAAAGTATTTTTTCTTAAATATTAAATATAGCTCTGAAAATGCATGTATCTTGTATGCCTCATTTGGTAGTCTTTAGCTCAATCAATTGAAATGTTTGTTTTTCAAGCATGGATTCCGAGATAACTCTTTAAATGTTTGTATTGGCAACATACATAATGTAATGGAAATGGTGGTTTCTTGCACAATGCAAGTGTTAATATTATCCGCATGTGTTCATTTCTTGAATCGCAAAGGCTTAGTAGAAAGTAGGGGTTTGTATTTCCTTTGAAGTTTTTGGTAGTGAATATATATCACCCCTGTTTTTTTTTTTTTTAATATTAGAAATAAATCATTGGATAGAATATTTTATTGATTATGTACTAGTATAATTTGTGTTAAAATGTCATGTTCAGTTGCTAATAGTCTATTTGAGATAAACTAAAACTAAAAAGATTAAATAATATTTTTCATGTGTATGTAATTATCTGTACTTTATAGATTTAGGGTTACACATTTATATAGTGTTTGTTTTTACTTGTCAAATATTATAATAGCTTGTCCGTTTAGTTACTAAGCTTAGCAATAGAAACAGTTTTGATTAGATATTCATTTGACAAAACAAATATGTGTTTGGGTATGAAACAGGCTGGCTCAAGACCGGTATTGTGGCCATACTATATTGAGTTTGATTCTCTCCAAGAAATTTACTACACCGGGACTACCTATGATGGTGATATTATAGTTCGAATATCAGTTGAGTTTACTGAGGTGGGTTTTTTCCTAATTTTTTTCCACTCTGCCACCACACATTCACGGGTACACTTCATATTAATTCAACCTTCCTCATCCCTACCACATTAGCATAATTATTTATGTACAAATATAAACCAACTACTCTACAAAGGGTCTGGTAAGGATTTGAAATTTCTTCTGAAAAACGCACAGAATTTAAAACTCACAAGAAAACCAAGGATTTGTCAGGAAATGTGTTAATCAATCAGGGAAAATAGTATATTTTACTATCTAGAGGGAAAAAGATATTTTGAATAGAATCTTTTTCAAACAGTGTTCTTTATCATTTTTTATTTTTAATTGCTATTAAAAAGTAATTATTTATATCAATTCATATAACATCTTTATTTAAATTAAGAAAATAGGAGCAACCGTATTTGAGAGGTGATGGATAAATGTCAAGAGGCATATCCTTCCATATATCAGTTCCACACAATAATTCAAATTCTTAGTTATATCCCGTGCCTCTATTTTTGATTAAAGGGACTTTTAGAAGGACAAACTAATCATATCCCATATATCTCAAAATATCGAGTCTTTCTACCAGTCCTCAAATTGGAATACCAAGACCAACACAAATTTGGGAGAGGCCAATATTATGTAATATTTAGAATTCTGACATTATAATATTGAATTTTGAGGTGATAAAATTTAATACTAAAAATATAGATGTCAGAATTCTAAATTAGTTCTAAAAATACTTAGGGGGTGGGAGAACTGAGTGTTTTACAACTTTTCTCCTCTTTTGTTTTACTCTCTGATCTTATGGAAATGTTTCTCTTAATTTTTGTGCATTTGGATTTATTTCTGCTCCTTTTAGATTCTATACTAGGTTGCATGCTTTGAACAAGACTTAATAGCATTTTTAAGGCATGCACAGCTTGTTACGCTACTTATGTAATTTTTATACCATCAAGGGATTATTTTAATCTATTAAATTTAATTTTATTAGAAGAAAAAGTTTTGAAATTCAGCAACAAAATATATGTACAATTATAACCAACCTTTTTTTTTACTTTGCCCAAGAGAAGTTTTGCTATTTTAATAAGCATTATATTTTTATTCAATTTAAATGGTCTAGCTATTTAATTGATTCTATTCCAAATTACATTTTTTTAAATCTCTTTTCATGATGTTCAAATAATCATAATTATGTAAATATTTAAAAATAGTTTAATGGCACTTAAAATTCCTTTTAACAATCTCCAAATAATTATATTTAAAAATATTTTATGTCTTTTTTTTATTGATTGTATCCGAATAGTCTATTTATGCTTTGATATGTATCCTTGAGAGTTGTATTGGAAATCACGTGATCAAGTTTAGGTCTGTCCGCATAGTCATGAAGGATGCCAATGCATCCCTCTCATGTCCTTGGACCCAAGGAGGGAAGCCACACATTGTCGAAACATCCTTGTTCGGCCTAGGTGCTGAGTTTGACCAGCAACTGTTCTATTATTATCTTATTTGACTGTCAATTTTTTTTGTTTTCACCGCCGCGCATAATTACTCGACTCACTATTTCAACTTTATGACACGTGTGTTGATATTTTTTAAATGTTGTGTGAAAAGAAGTCACCAAAAATCTGTAAGTATACCAAATAATAGCACATTCTATTTTAAAATACTATAAACAGGATTATAACTCCTAGAATGTATATTAAAACCAATGGGAATAGTTTTATTTGGGACTAATAGATAGCATTTACATAGTTTCTAAGATCATTGTTAGAGAGCAGCACTGCGGACCCAGGGATGTAGAAAGGTCATTGGCGTTCAAATAATTTGATGCAGTCTTAATTTGGGAAGTGTGTGACAAGTGTGAATTCATTGATACTGCATCTCACGGATCCTTGGACTATTTGGATACAGCCAATATCTTATAGTGGTCATTATTTTTTAGCATTATAATGCTCGTATAAAACTATTTAATACACAAGATTAACACAAGGTAGGTGTGAATAATGGCTTTTTCAACGATCTTGTAAGTGTTAGTGCATCTTTTACTCAACATTAAATTATTTCTCAACACATTTTGTATTTCATAGCTAGCTATTTGAGCTACCAATAAAATTAACTCTAATATTTATATGGTTTTCATTTAGTTTCATATATTGAAGCGGTACATAAAAGAGTGAAGAAGTTAAAGACAATGAAAACAATCAAGATTCCAAACTTAAAATAATAAAACTGTTTTTACTTTAAACCTGCTAATGAGGCACCTTTTGAAGGAAATTTGTCAATCCTATTTTAGGGTTTGGTCCTATCATAACTCTTTAAGAAAGTAATGTAATTATAGCATAATTATCTAAAGTGAATCAAGAAATAACATTTAAGGACATAAAAGTAAACTAGTAAAGAATGACTAAAAAAAATCCCTTCAAAAACTCATCATATGGTCACCATTGGGGGGATGGCAAAGAACCATATTTATTGATTGTGAGACAATTTTAATAATATTAACAATAATAATAATAATAAACTGTGTTGTTTTTATTGCAAAAGCCATAGTTTGTATATCACACTATTTGTTCTTATATGTACCTTCTTCCAAACAATTTTGCTTCAAGTTTTCCTTAAAAGTGTTTGGTCATATAGATAATTTCACAGTAGATGGGTTTTTTTAATCTAAAGTGTATAATTTTGTGAAACTTATTTAAGATGGTTTGTAAATAATTATCCATCATCTAGCTTATTATATTTGAATGAAAAGCATGATTGTGTTAAGTAATTTATTCATTACTAACCATTTTATACAAAGTTTATACTTAGGAGTACTTATATATCCACTTTCAACACAGTTTTTAAAAACCTTTTCATAACGTCTAATGCACATTTTTATTAATGTAGACCGATTTGTCAGTGACGAAATTGAATTAACTGGTTTTAATCATATTTGATTACCTTATACTAAATTTTTATCCATATTTTTTTTATATAACATTAACAATCTTATACATAATATTGTAGTTTAAGAGTTAATTCTGTTACAATCCTAATATAGTTCAATTCAGTTCTATGCATGTCAATTCATTGTGTGAGGAGCTCAACTTGGTAAACGGAGCTAATTTGTTCCTGATAAGGTGTTGACTGGAAGTCCCTGACCATCCCTGCCTGCCTCCCCATCACAACAGACTATTTTCCGGATAAAAGAAGTCTCCAGAATGACTTTGTAGTGTCCGACTATAACCTGTTGCCAGACGACGTCAACGCAGACTTTGCTCAGCGCAGGGCTATCTACAAGAAGCCCCTCACAACCAAGGAGGTGTTCCGAGAACTCGTATCACAGCGGCTGGCTCAGGTGAGTCGTTTTCATTTCTTCCATACAAAAATTCCTCCGCATCCTCCTTCCCAAGCACTGTGTATGTAAAAGCCATAGCCGATAATATTATTTTTAATATAAAGTTAAAAAATATTTAGTTTAATATAACATTTGCAAGTTTTAAGAAGAGAGAAAAAAACCCATTATTTAGGGATTTACCATCACAACAAGTAGTCAAATAACAAAACAATTTATAATAATATTAGTCAAAATTAAAATATGAATACAATAAATAATGTTCAAGATGAATTATTTGAGGTTGTGATCATAATTATTATCGAGTATTGAAAATTATAACAAGTAACAACTTAAAACAGATGTATGAAAGGTTAAAATGACAAGAATTAGTAACCATGTGATGCCATGCAAGAGAATAAAATAAATAAATTCCTTGAATGAGTTGTTAATTGATCAATGCATAAATTGACATCCAAGCTGCAATTGATTTTTATTTATAAGATGATTTGATTGACATTAAAAACAAGATGCTTGAATAGACAACTAAAAGTTATTTTGAAAATTGAATAATTAAGATTTTTTAGTTAAAGTAAAAGAATTATCATCGTCAGATCTGGGTTCTGATGAGGTGTTATTCGATCGGCTAGAGAGTGTCTATTTAATCACTTTATAGTTATAAAATGGTCTTAAAAGTAATATTTAAATCACTCTTTTCGGTAGCCGATCTAACTAGTCCAACTTCTCCTCCATATTCTTCTCTTGGTCTTTGTCCACAGCAGCCAGTGGGTTTGGTAGAGCTTCTCGAGGTTAATTAATAATGGTGGTGAGGGGGGGGGGGGGGGGGAGANGAGATTGAATTTGATGAGGTTGATTCAGAAGTTTTATTTTGACAAAAGTTAATGTTAACAGATATTTTATTGCATTTAAAACACTAGTCACATATGAAATAATATTTTTTTAAAATTAATACTTGAAGACAGACATATTGTTAAAGTTTTTATAATTTAACCACAAGGTGGTATCCTTTTCCTTCCACCCATCTCTGAACACACTAAAGCCAACATGAAAATAACAACTATTCATTAAATACCTCTTAGTACTTCTTTTAGCTCGCAAGCTAAGTGGTGTGTCGATGCTAACGCTTACCTTCTAAGTATTATCAAACACAGACGCGAACATCTGATGTGCTGATTGGCTAACTGTTCACGCCAAACCTCCCCTTTCAAATGTGAAATCACAGGTGCACCTCACAGCTTCCGGGTACAGATAAAATAAAACGGCACGATGCTTAAAAGTGAAAGGTAAAAGTAATAAATTTAGATGACACTATTATTTCAACAAAGACTTTACAAGAATGAAAAACTACTAGGTTTAAAAGTTAAAAGGTCTAAAAATTAAGTTAATGAATTGAAATTTATAACATATATTGCTTACAACTTTAATTATGACTTGGAACACTTATAACTAAAATAAAACTGTACATTTTCTTGTGCTTAAGCATTTGAACTGACCAATTTAATAATATAAATATTAATAGATTGAAGATGCTGAAGGCTGTTTAGTACTCTCAGTATCTTGAATATGTTAACATGATTGCTAATAAACTTAAAGTGGGAGAAGGGGTGGATTTTGTAAAACAATATATAAAATATTATTAAATGTCTTTGAATATTATAAATATTGGTCACTTGCAAGCCTATTACAACCATGATGAATTTAGGTGTTTTAAAAATAGTATTAAGGGCTTGGTCAATGGTCATTGGAAGTGAAGAGTGTCATCAGCACCAGCCCCTAATCCACAGTATCAGAAGAGATCAATTGAGTTATACTTGGTCTTCGGCGGTTCAGTCAGCCCACAGTGTTGTTAGCAAGCAAACTAAACAAAACTATAATCCTCTCAAACCTTTATTGCAGGTAGCAATCACCCCTGTATAGATGGGGGGGAGAGAAGGGGTAGAGTGTCTAAACTTGTACATGGCCTTTACGAGAGCTACTAAGGGAGAATACCTAAGATTGTCACAAATAGAAGGCAAAGCATTTGTCAACTGGTTTGATCTTTTTGAAATTCATCCTGGCCAAAGCATTCACAAATTGGAAGTTTTCTATCTCTCAGATATGTTCATTTGTAATCAAATTGGGGTTTTCCAGGGATGGGGAGGTCAGACATCAAATCCTATCCAGGTGTGCATCTACAAAGAGTGTTTTTTTTATGTTTCCCCACTCTACCTCCACGCAAATGTCTCTAAATTTTACTATACTATTACCTGTATCCTATTAGTGCATTTATATGGGTATAGATAAAACTAGTACACAATAGAAAAAGTGATAATATTAACATGCAGTGCTAACCATAAATAATATACAATGAAGTGATAGCCTAAAGTCTCCTCGAATCCATACCATGCTAGAAATGTGAATATGCAATAAATTACAAAATTAATAATTAAATCCATAATGAATATTAATTAATAAAATTTTATTTATTATTTAATAGTAAACACAATTTTATTAGTATGCATACATTTTTACATTAAAGCACGATATATAGTAGGCTAATGTTGATTTATTCTAAAACAATATTTTACTGGATCGATAACTATACAAATATTTTAATTTTGTCATTACTAAAATATTACTTACGACACATGATGAAAAATAACAACTATACACTGGTAATATTAGTTATCATCGGGGAAATGTCAGATTATAGAATTTCAAGAGAGGTTTTGCTTATAATGTACCAATTTATCTTTTAGTACCAAATTAAGGTGAATTTATAATGGGGCTAAAAGGGAATTATTTTTACCAGAGAGATAAAATAATTAGATTTACAATAATAGATTTATTATAACCGAAAAATAAAAGATATGTTTTATTACAATAGATATACAAGAACATAAGTTATAAGTTCCAAATTAATACTGTCTTGTTCTGACACGGGCAAACAATAGTTCTAGACGGCAAGATCAAATGCAGTAGGCTTGAAGAGCAATGTTCAGTAACAAAACAGCTGGACTGACGCCAGGCTACAGTCAGGTGATTCTATAAGAAAAACTGTGAGGTGAATACAAACAAAAGTTAACTGGAAATGATATACATATAGTATTATTAACACATTTATAAGTTAAGCTAGCTTGCTTGATTGGGACTTAAGAAAAATCCTTAAGAGACATTGTATAATGAATAGCAATTGAAAGGTTTGTTGATTATATTGATAGATGGCTAACATACAGGCGTCAACACAAAATAGTACTATGGCCGGTCCTTTCCCTATTGGTACTGCCAGAGCATTCAATAGTACATGTATTTAATGACCCACTCCCTGGGGCACAATACTAATATAATTCATACAAGACTAATACTCAGCCAATAGGTGCCAAAAACAAGCAGAGATAAAAAAGGTATTATCCGTGCGGACCTTATATGGAAACAAGCGGAGTTCCGCGCTTTACCCACCCAAGCTAATACCACACGCGAAGCATGGCAACAAGGATGGTTCAACACATTGAATACATTGACCCGACTAGATCCTAGAAAAAGGATAGACAACCTGGTTTTAGCCATAAAAACAAGTGTGTAGTCTTAAGGACTCAAAAGGGAAATATAGTGCTCGTGGAGAATAGCAACCATTTAGACTAAGTCTTGGAGCTCAAGGCTCCTATATCGAAGCTATATCATATGGACATAGGAAAAACATAGTCTCTTGAACCAATATGACAAGTCTGAAGGACTTGATCAACATTAGAGTCACTGTAACTACACCAACAAAGTTGGAATAACACAAAACCAAAATCTAGTCACTCTGACTGAAACAAGAAATCGAAATAAACTTAATAGTCGCCTCAACTATACTAAGTCTGAGATAAACAATAAGTCAGATGGACTTATTAACGTCACCTCTATACTTAGGAAATCGGAGAGGATTTACCTTGGCTGCGCTGCGGTGAGAACCACGTCCAACACTCCATGGCCACCAGTTCCTTCGTGGAGAGAGGTTCCTTCTTCAATGGCGTGATGTGATTGAATAATATGAAGTAAATCTGAGAGTACTTATTTTATACCCTTTCTCTGACTAGAACAGAACAAAAAAAGAAAATAGAAAAAGGCGTAATAACACAGGTGGTGATAGGAAGTACTGGAGCTTGAGGGGTGAGGTAAAGGGAAGGTTCGAAGACACACCACCACGACAGTGGTGCTTGAGGGTCATGGGAGTGAGCCCAACTTAGTTGAGTTATTTTTTATGTCAGGAGATGTATTGAGCGGATGTGTTTGGAAACACCCTTGTCGCCATACTTGTTTATTTTCCTACAAGGCATGTTGGCGTTATCCGATCCTATCCAGCCACGGTAAGCCTTGAAGCATATTATTCCTGAATGTATCAGCTTTAATTATCTTCTTTGGATTCCACTATTATAAGTTTAGTATTTTTATGCAGATTTGTATTATTAAAATCCTTTGTAGTATTTTATATTGGGAGCACGTTGATCATATCCGAGTCCATCCAGTAGTTAACAGTAGGTTTTGAATGATATTATTATTGTTATTATTAAATATCTCAAATATAATACTCTTCTTTGGATTTTGCCAATATAATTATTATAATTTTGTATTTTTACGTAGCTTAATTGTGTAGGTGTCAACTTTACATGATTGACATGCTACAAAACAAATCTTTCTTTTTTAGTGCTTGAGAAAAAATACATTTATTAATGAGTGTATTGCAAAAAATAACCTTTTTAAACAAGAATGAAAGGGTTTTAAATTGAAATGCACATTAGTCTTAATACAATAATTAAGCTTACATACTGAATGGTTAATGAGTACATGTCATATATATTTACTGAAATGTGTTTTAAATAAACAAAAATTAACATTTGTAAGTAGACAAGTTTATTATGGTTACAGACAAGCTTAAAAGTCATTGTGATTTATGGCAATGAGAGAGTTTATATCAGGGTTGGAACTTGATAGTTTTAGCCCGACAGAGATGAGAGTATGGGACTGGCTATTTAAGTGTGTGTTATAGTGAACCTCCTTTTCAGTTTTGGGGGCGGAGAGTGAGTGTTGGGGTAAGTCATAGTTGCTATGCTCACCAACAGGTGTCGCTAGTTTCGCCAGTGAGTAGGTATTGTTATTTCGAAACATTGCTGTGAAAAAAACAGTACAAAGGGGAAGGGGTTAAGTGGACAGTGCTTTTAGAATGCTGTCAGACGGTTAATCTCTGGATTCCTTTAAAGTGTCAAGAACTGATGGGGGCGGCCTGAGCCTAGCCTAGCTCACGCACCTCTCCTAGAGTAACCTTTTCAACAACCATTTTAAACTACTAGCATGTGACAGCGGTTGTTTAAAATTAATAAAGTAGTATCAATTTTAGATTTCTAGCTTTGACAATCCCATCCAATTTTTTTGATAATTTTTACACAATTTTGTTTCATTAAAAAGTTTTAGTAGCTAGTTTATTAAAATTGTAGCTACAAGGTAAAGATTTAACTCTTTTGAATTTTAAACTACATTATGTTATTTAAAATTTTATTTCTATTTTTAATGTAAATACTATGATCTACCAAAGAAATCACAACATTCGTGTCCTAAAAAAATCGACAATACTATTTTTTGCTGTGCAGAAATTTGCCTTCTCATATTTGAATAATTTTTTTAATTTAGGGCTTAGTTCTTAGACCACTCGGCCACTTTTCCGTGCTATTTTATGTGACCTACAACATTTTAACCGTCAAAACTATCTGAAACCGCCTCGGTGGCGTAGTTGGCTAACGCGCTAGTCATGTTAAGCTCGACTGCTGAGGACGGGGAGATCAAGGTTCGAATCTCGGTCAGGTGAACTGGGGGTGGTTTTTCCTAAATGGTTTTCCACTCTCCCTCCACGCAAATGTGGGTTCACTTCCTCTAATTTAACTTTACTAATTCCTAATCCATTAGCGTATAACCTGAACGGGTAATAAGACGCGGTGCTAAATAATAATAATAAAAAAACTATCTGGATATATTTTTTAAGGAGGTCGGGGTAAGGAAGGTAGAATTTATTAATATGCAGTTCCCACACATTTACGTGATAAACAGTGAAAGGTTATTTAAGAATAAAGCATCTACGTATAAACTGCCAGGATTAAAATCCCAAACTCTTTGTCACTAGCAAACAGGACAAGACTAGATTGAAGTCTTTTCTGGATTGCCCAACAATTAGAGTTGAATAAAATAAGGGAAACATTCCCAAACATTCAGGATGCAGAAGACAAACGTTCTTGAACCTTTGTTTCAGTTTTTCATATTTTTATTCCCATCTTTCCAGTTCAATCTTTTAGATGTTATGGAGAGAAAGTATACCCTGATTTTGGTTAGAAAAACAAGTTTAGAAAATTCAAACATATTTCCTTATGATCAACATTGATAATATTTTACTATATTATTTGAGTCGTTCTATAGGTTTTGATAATATCTATTAAAGGTGACTGCTGAAGATAACATGACTTGGTGAATGAATATATTAAAATTGATTTAGTAACTAACTTTTACTGTTATTCATACCAAAATCATACTGTAATAACTTGTACCGCCCTTGGACTCAGGAACTAGACAATTTACTTTGCTTCCAGAAGAGGATGAGTAGGCCTCGCATATCTCTCTTGACCGCTAGATATAGTCGAATTGTAATAGGAAGAACCATATTGTGTCAACTGCCGCCTAAAGTGTTCTACAGTTGTCACTATTGACATAGTCTTGATCTCAACAGCTGCTGAAAGAAAAAGAAATGTATTTTTGATAATGTTGTTCCTCCTATATTTTATATCTTTTAGAAGACTCTTCTTATTGCGATCCATCTACAGTCCAACTGTCATATAAAGGGCCTTTTTTAGTTATAACAGAAATTTTTCTGCCATTTTACTATATTTTTAGCATTATTTTATAGTTATTGATGATATATCCATAGTGACAGCTGTAGATCATACGTCTTGACCTATCAATACAGGGGAAGTAGATAGAACTAGTATAGTTTCTAGTTGTAAGGTAAGGTAGGCCCTTTCTATTGAAACTGGACTGTAGTTAATGTTGTTTTAGCCCATACTTGCAATGACATTTAGTGGCAATAAAAAGAGGTATGTTTCATTATCTGTTCTGAATAATTAGCATATACACATGATAAACACAAGTTGATGTAATATCACATTTGGATTTAAATTTTATAAATTTATTTTGCATTTAGTTTTCATTTTTTATAGAGAAACGAAGCGTCACAGTTCCATGCCGGTTGGCACGCGGACAGAATATAAACTCATCTAGTCAGGTTTGTAAGTGACGTGGAGATAATGAGGTTCAAACTACAGCTGGGTGTACTAAGAGTGGGTTTTAATGAGTGGTTTCTCTCTCTTCCTCTATGCGAATCCATTAACATTTTGTCTCAATACTAGTTTTCTCAACACTATCCCATTAGTGTAAATTAACGCCTATAACCCAAATGAGCAGTAAGATGTGGAGGAAAAACAACTTACTTTATTCATCCCAATATTTGTAGGCCTGTTATAAAAAGTTGACAACACTCTGAAATTATTTATTACACAACATATTGATATTATAGTTTAGTTTGCAGTCATTCAATTGGTACTTATTTAATGTATTTAAAAACCATAAGTTTAGCCAAATTTCATGGGCTTGATTAAAGTGAGGTGTCATTTTTCTTTTATATTTAGATTAATGCTAAGTGAACTACCATATTCTTAACAATGTGTGTACTGGGAATACATCCAATAATATACAAAGGAAACTGTAAAAGGTGCCAAACAAACGCTTGACTCCAAGTCATCGGTGGCTTTTTCTGACAGCTCTAAAATAGGTGACGAAACCTGTATAGTTAATGGATATTAGAGCATTGGCGCTAACTCTCCGGCTCGATTTCCACATATAGTTGATGGTTATTAGTTATATTTGAAAGAAAACTAAACTTTGGTTCTATAAACATGCCTTAAATTTGGCATAGTACATTGTTCGGATTCACGGTGTTTGTTTAAATGACTCTTATGGACAAACCGTAACATATTATATATGTAAATTTTAATTTTTGGTATTTTGTAGTCATTACCAGGAGCCTTATTCTGAAATAAAGAAATAATCCGTTTTTTATTATATTATTTTTAACTCACATGTGGTGCACGAACTCTGGTAAAATGTTTATGTAGTCTGTACACAATGTTTCGGGTACCGTAAGAACACTAAGAAGGAACTTTTAAAAATTACAAACATATTTTTGTGGTAAACATTGAAATTCTCAACTATATTATTAGTATAAGTTGATAGTTATTGATAATATCTATCAAAAGTTACAGCTTTAGATCACATTACATATAGACACATGATAATTTAAGTAATGTTTATAGCTATCAGATGCTTTTCTAGTACAGTGTTTCTTCTATAGACAGCCACACATAATGTAGGGTGATTCATTTGAGACCATACATTTTTTTTTAACTCATGATTGGAAAGTCATAAACTTCGCTTTCCTCATGGCAAGTAGAATTGTATCATAGAAGATGCTGGATGGACCCACCAACAGCGTCCAGACACATAATAGCCTGACACTCCTAATTGTGTGATGTAGAGTAAGTGTTCAATCATGAAAACACAAACAATACCGATAAAACATTTAAAAAATTTAAAAAATGACCAAAAGTTATGCAAGAGCTATCTACTGTTAAAATGTTTGACAGTTTAAATCAAAACACTAAGATAATCATTATTTGATAAAGCCTAAAAAGATTAACTACTCTGCGAGACACAACCAAACCAAAATATATTTGTTCTTCTATGTATTTTAAATGGCATGCTCAAAACTTCCAAGACATGTTGGCAAGCATAGATCTGGTTAATGACCCAAGACTGACCTTGAAAGGGTTGTCGGGCGGAGGGGGGGGGGGAACAGGGTGTTAAGCTGTTCCTGCTAACTCACCCAACATTGCCTAAAGAGAAGATTGACAAATATCTGTGGGTTGGGTTTTGTGGAGGGGGTAGTCAGGCTACGTAAGCGATAGAAGAGTTCCTTGCAGGACATCGCTAATCTAATTTAAACAAACTTTGGCACAAAATTAAGTAAGTTCTATGTGGTATTTTAATTTGAAAAAAAATACGTACCTTTATTAGAGCTAAAATTCATTGTTTATATAGAAAAAAAATTGACCCCACTCACAACGTATAAATGCAAAATTTTGCATCAATTTAATAAATTAATTAATAGGATTGTTTATAATATCTTTCTATAGAAACATAGAAATATATTTGAACTAAAAAATAAAAAATATCATGCACTCCTGCGATATTTAATAATCCCAGAAAAATGTACCAAATTAGGTGTTATTTTTGCTCTTTTCTCAATCCAACAGTGCCACCTTCATGCAGCCTTAATAAAACACTGTATTTTCACGTACAGAGTTGTTTATTTTATATTTTTTCATCATCTTTTTCTTTGAAGTAGTAACATGTGTTCGTTATATTTTTGTACACCTGACCGACCAGACATTCCACGATCCAGCAAAACATCGCCCACGACCCACTTGTGTGTCGCGATCCATAGTTTGGGAACCGCTGGTCTGAGGCACTACTCTCGCACTAGACTAGACTGCGAATAACGGGTAGATCTTGGTTTGATCCTTGTCGGGTGTAATGAAAATGTTTTCCCATTTTATCTCGATGCAAATTTGAGTACACTTCCTCTAAATTCAATCTTCCTTATCCCTAAAACCATTAGCGTAACTAGTACATAATCGTATAACCTGAACTGGTAGTAAGATATGGTGCTAAAAATATATATATTTATACTACTTGGGGCCAAGAGGCAGATGTAGCCATAAACTCTTTTATGTTATTTATTATAAGATTTATTGATGTACTTTCAAGTTCCTTGAGGCTAGAGAGTGAGTTAGTTATCATAACTCTATTTGACTGGTGTTGGCAGGGGTTCCAACTGATATTTGTTCCGAAGCCTGGCTCCAACAAACAAGTCCAGACTCCAGGCAGCGCTGGCAACATACCTGTGAGCGGCATCAGCTCACTGGTGATGTCTCGTCCTCGAGACATTGAACCCACTGAGGAGTACCTCCTCAGTATTGGTCGGGTATTTCACAAGATCTCCCTCAGCGGCTCTGAGATCACAGTCACGCGATACAGACCAAGGTTGGTTAGGTTTTAAATGTGGTCTTACATTTGTGAAGTTGTAGGCTTGTGTCCAAATAAAAGGCACACAAAAGCAGTATAGCATCGATCAGGGTTTGATCCCAATCAAGTGCACCGAGTTTTTTTTCCTTAAATTGTTTTCCCCTCTCCTTCTATGCAAGTGCAGGTGTACTTCATCTCAATTAAACCTCCCTATTCCCTAAGCCATTAGCCTAATTAGTACATAGGCGTACAACCCAAATGAGTAGGAAGATTTGGTGCTAAAAAATATAGTATAGCATTCATCAACCAAACTAATTTGAAACCAAGGTTTATTCAAATAATCAAATTGTTTGATTAATCAAACGTAAATAAATCAAATACATACCATGTAAAATCAGTTATTTTATGAAGAATAAACTTTGTAATATAGCTTGCTTCCTCCTAATTATGAATTTATGTCACATAAAAATCAATTATTAGATGTTTTAGTGGCATAGAACAACATATAAATAAATAATATTGAAGTATAAGCTTAGTTTCTGCCCCCAGGCTTATTATCAGATGACTGATTTATCGAATGACCGACATTCTGTCAGTTAATGCTCTACTGTAAGTATAGTGAAAAGACACACACCAACTTCTGTGATCGAATGGACAGAAGGTGTCACTCTCACATTAGACTGACCCACAGATGATGGGGAGATAAGGGTTTGAATCCTGATCGGGTGTACATAGGGTATTTGTTCTAAATGGTTTTCTACTCTTCCTCCACACAAATGCACATACATCTTCTATGAAGTCAACCCTATACATTAAAGTAATATAATATTGCGCTTCTGGACTACATCCCTTATAGCCCAGTTTGTGGAAAGATTATCCAGTATTAATGTATTGTTGCCCAGGGGACACCCGAATGTATTAATCCTTTTCCATGTCCCGATAAGATGATGATGATAGTGATTATGAGGGTGTGCAACCAGTGGAAATACTTAAATCTAACTAAAGCCTAGTAGTTATTAACTATAGCATTCAAACTAAATGTGTAAATTGAAATTTCACTTTTTCTAGATATAATCCTATTCAAAATTTAAACCCAAATTGAAAAATTCTCCAATTGAATATTTTCTGGAATTAATATATTTTGTGCATATCCTTAAAAAGTATGGATGCAAATTGGTTGGATAAAACTCCGGAAAGAATGTCAAAATGAATCATTTCATGTTTTAAATATATAAATTATGGTTACATTTTGTCAACCTTGTTGGTAAAATAACAATTTGTTAATTGTGTTGCATGTTTCATACTGTCTTCTGTATGAGTTTTGCTAAAACAAAACATAGGTCACGTAATTGGGTAGGAATGAACAATATTATTTAAGATGTGACCATGAATCATTTTTTTTTTTAAATAATCATATTAATGGTGTACTGTTGTTCCCAGGGAGAGATTTTAAATACATATTAAATACATGAATCAAATAGCCAAATCTTTTATTTATGCTTTTTAGTGAGGATTACTCCATCTAGATATATTCTGAAAATTGAAAAATCACACGGGAATCGAACCCAGGATCTTTGGCTTAATACGCTGTTACCACTGAGCTATCCAGGATTCGTCTCGTGCCCAGGGTCATTCTTCACTCATATTTTAAGGCTTCAATAAGGGTTTGATTCCTGTGTCCAGGTGTCATTTTTCAATTTTCAGAATATTAAATACAGTTGAAAAAGCACATCTAAACACGTCCCAGGTTAAATTCCCATGCACTTTGCTTTGTGATAACTCTGTGAGATGTGGAATGTAGCTCACAACTTTATTTTGTGAAAAATGTTGGGTTTGTTGTTCAATTGGTTCCACTTGCTCTTCCCTATAATTTTTCATTTATTTGAAGTATTTAAGGTCCACTCTCTGAACCGACTGATTATATCAGCACACGACTTGTAAATTAACTTAAATATAGAACAGACACAATAACCAGCCCCTCCAGCCATTACTTCATCACTGTAAAAGGGGAAACCCACATTTCACCAGTGGTAAATTTTTTGGCCACTCCAGGAATCAAACCTGGGACCCCTAGCTCAGTAGACAGACATGCAATCGACTGCACTAAGGTGTTGAAACTCTTTACTAACCTTTCTATTATATGTAAAAATGAACATTTCCTCAATGTGTTGATGGCACTCTAAAATAATTTCTTATGATAAATCATAACTTTTTGGATTACTCTTATTTTCATTTGAGATATTTAAAGTGCACTTTTTTAGCCAGCCAACTGATTATTTCAGAACACAACTTTTAAACTAAGTTAAATCCATAACAGATACAATACCTAGCCTTTTTGGTTGTTAGTTCATCACCGTGAAAGGGGAAACCCCAATTTCACTAATGATACATTTTTCTGCCATGCTGGGAATCGAACACCGCGACCCTCTACTCAATAAACATAAACGTTATTGACTGTCAAACCTTGTTTTATCACCTTTTTTTTCTACTTTCTTTTAGTAAATAATTTTGGCAAATTTAATACAATATTTTCTTTTACCATTCCATGTTTTAATAGATTGTGATTAGAGCTCAAATAGGACATATTAAATAAAGTTCACTGTTAAGTTTGATTCTTTATATATATATATATATTTCAGACACCCTTACCCTCCCTTCAACATCCACTATCGGTACCGTTTCCACGCCCCCCATCATGGCACATACGAGATGTCATGGGTATCTTTCACCACCGAGAAGCTGGAAAACTTCAACTGGAACTATTTGGACCACTACATCTGTACCAGAGGAGACACAGACTTCCAACTTGCAGAGGTAAAATGATTTATCTCACCTAAAAATATTGTTGGTTTTAGCAAGGCTGCTTTTTGTTTTCCTCCTGATTTTAGACGTACAAAAAAGATCATAAAATATTTGAGTAATTTCAAGGGTTTTCTCTATCTTGCCATGTGATTCTTAAATATTGATTTCTGATAACTTTATCGTTTGATTTCAACCTTTAAAATGAAGTCATTTCAAAACAAGGTCAATCAAATCTGTAAAATAATAGTGAGTCTACAACCTGAAGCTCTGTTCTTATGTGTCTCTAATATAGAATGTATCATTTATGAAAGAGTCACTTTTTAAATATGTGCTAGTATACCGTATTTGACTTAGTAGTAGCTATTATAAACAACTTTATGTTTTACTTCAGCAATACTTGAATCCCCAGCTATGTCTGGAGCTCTGACTAAAAAAAAAGGTAAATTGAAATTATAACAAATAAAAATACAAGAAAAGATATTTGGTTTTTATTCTCAAACAATGTATGTGGTACCAGCGCGACGTTTTCGTTTTCTCGATTCCTTTTCGAGTTACTGTTTTATTTGTTTCCATTCCTGCACTTGCTTCATATTAATGTTATAATGTTTCGCAGTTTCCCCATTGCTGTGTATTTTGACTTATACAATCACTTCTCACTTGAAATCAATCGTAAAACTATGTATTTTACTCAACATGACTTTCACAATGTTCACGGTAGAAAAACAAGTCAATCGCTTAAGAGTAGGGATCACTCTTCTAATTGGGTGAAGTAAAGTGTGGAAATTACTAGGAAAGCCTAGCCCATAGTTGAAGTCATAAAAGTTGAATAATAGGAAAGGGAGTACTAGGAAAATCGCGTAGTGTCTGGCCCATGAAAAATTCTAGGAGTACCTTTGTCCCGGCTACAATTAAGTCAGCCCAGCCATTTATAGGATCTCGGGTACTATTAACAACTTTACTTTTTTATGCTAGCAACATTTGGAGTCTCAGCTACTATAATGCCCCCAATTACTAATAGCCAGAGCCCTGCGTTTGTGGAGTTTGCGATAATTCGCGAATGTTAGATATGGCATTTTTTCTTTAAGATGTTCACATTTCAGGTTACCCTGATTGCAAATATATGCTCAGAATTGTCGCGATAATTCGCGAAATCGGTGTTTTAGCGCGATATTCGCGATTTTAAATGATGTCCGCGATTTAGTCGCGATTTTCGGCATTCACGCTAATATTTTGGGATATTGAAAAATAAAAATTGAAAGTTTTGATGGAAGAGAGTGATGGCATCGAAAGTTTAAAAATTGAGAATGTGCTGCTAGGGCTGAAGACAGACAGTATGTTCAGTGACTTCGCAACAAAGTGTTTGCAAGCGTGGTGGCTGCCGATTTCAAATGCAGATTCAGAACGATATTTTTCTAGGTATAGTTTAGTAGTAACAGACCGCAGAACCACAATGAAAGTGGATAACATTGTTACCAGCTGCATGTTGCAGTTTGGTGATGTTGAGTAGTTATTTTGTATTTTTCTAGCCTAAATTGAGATTTAAAAGTATAGTCATAATTTTTGTGAAGTAACAAGATGATTTTTGTATAATATTTTGTCTTTGTGACTTGTACATACTTTTCCCGGACCAGCTGCCGCTAAATCTTACTTTTTTAATAAGTTGACAACACATTTTTTTGCGGACTAGTGTTTTTTACCGTTTTGTCCAAACAAAATGTAATTTTTTGTTTTCACTTCAATATGTTTAGTTTACCTGTTTCAAACATTGTCCTGGAAGTCTAGTTTTAACCCAAAAAAGTCACCTTAATCACGAAAGTTTGGTAAAAACCACTTTTTTAACGCTTTTGTCTTAATTTGATAATTTCGTCACAAAAATAGGATTTTTGTAATTCACCGCTTTTGGGAAACTTAAAAACGAAATTGGGCTTTTTTATTCACCATAAAAGCAGGGCTCTGCTAATAGCCAAACATGGTATACAGGATTTTTTCATGCCAAGAATAGAACTTCAAAAAAACATTGGCCTTTGGGTTGATGGCAAGATAAACCATTTAAATCTCACATGACACAGAAACATACATTAAATAATATTGCAATGTGCCTTGACCTTGGCAAAAATCATCTAGTTAATGGGCTTCAGACAATAACTAATCCAACACCTTAGCTTTGTCGGTAGCTTGTCCACCTACTGAGTTAAAGGTCCCGGGTTTGATTCCCGTTATGGCTGAAAATGTATTATTGATGAAAATACGGGTTTACGCTTTCACAATGATAAATTAACGGCCGGGGCGTGGATCTTGTGCCTGTCCTAGTCTTAAGTTAGATTATAAGGTATAAGTTATAACAGGCCTAGCAAGCCGGTAGTAGAAAATATATGGCTTGAATTAAAAACTGACCCAGGCTGGAAACGGTAATGGATGTAAGTAAGACAATAACTAACCACACTTAAGAATCTTTTGTTCGATTAGTGGTGGTATTCAAATTTATTTCTTGGGATACAAAAGCCAAAAGGTGCAATGCTTGAAGTTCTTGGAGAGTCTTAGAGTCAAGTAGATATCAGATTCAAGATCAAATTGGAAATTCAAGTTGAAATTTGTAAGGATTAAAAGTTTACATTGGGTTAAGGTACCCTTCATTTAACCTGTAAAGTAAGCAGGCATACCTTGTATTGCTTTGCTATGTTGTAGTGTATAAGATAGGACCATAGTGTATTCCAGATGTCGGCAACCTTTTTGATATGGTCTGCCATGTGGGTTTAAAATATAAAAATTGGTGGGCTAGTTTGAAAAAAATATTGAGCAAAAATTTCAACTTTATTGTCCTCATAGGGATGGGACCCTTGAATCCTCAAATCCTTAAGGATATTTGAGTTTTGAGATTTGAGAGAATTTGGGATTCTTAACTCATATCCTTTAAAAAAAAAAATCTTCAATTTTTCAAGTTTAATTGGTTTTAGAGCTATAATACTACTTATTGGTGGTTCAGAACTAATTATAATTATAGTATGAACTTAACAACCAAGCCCCAGACCAGTAATTTAACACTTAACTTAATGTATGAATGTTATAATGTATTGATGATATATTTCTCTAAGGAAAACCTCTTTTTGCCTTTTTGAGGTATTTAATATATGTATTTGGAAAGACGGTATGGGAAAGGTGGATAGAATACACATAAAAGGGAACGAACATAATATGGTTCTTACACAGTAAAACAGTAATAAATGGATTGTTAGAAAGAATGTTAAAATTTAGCTACTATTTATATTTTATATTATCTTATCACATTTATATTTCCTTTTATGTTCATAATTATTTCCAAGATTTGGATTTAGGTTTGAAAGCAAATTGGAGATTTTGATTCAAAATTCATATTCGTAAAAATAGTGGATGCAACCCAACTCTTAATAAGCTAGTCAAATTTTATGTATACAAATGGCTTGCTTGCTAAATATATTGCGACCCAGATAAACTCAGTTGGGGAGCTGGATCTGCCCTACAATCTGAGCCTTAGGTTTCTGACCACTGGTTTATTCCATCAAGGTAAGACGGATACTTTTCAGAGTGAAGATAATTTACCCTGTATGAATCAAGAACACTCAATACGCTGTTTTTAAATACTGCTTTGTGCTGTGATAGGCGCAAAAGTACTGGCGTTTCCGCATGTACCTGCTGCCGCTCAACCACGTAGCTACCAAGAAGATCCTGGAGGGGGCAGACCACTGCGACATTTACACTCCCCTTAGCTCCGAGGAGCTGGGACATTTGGTTGAAGGTTTCCTTCGTTTCCTTGAGACATACATCAACAGGAACAAGAGGCCCGGCACGACCAAGATACTCAGGGTATGGCCGAGCGCTTGGGGTACACAAGGGTGTCTTTAAAGACTAGAGACATAATAGCTCCATACAAAAGAGGGATTTAGAATTGAAATAACTGCAATATAGTTAGAGGTGTTTCGTTTTTTTTCTTTTTTTTTCTTGATACCATTTCTTAAATTTTAAACTTAATTTCTTGTTTCTCGGTTTCCTTTTCCTCGACATTTACCGTTTTAATCCTTTTCTATGAATCAAAACTCAGATTAATAGTATGTAGAGATGTTATGATTCTCAGTTTCGATTCTCAAATTTTAGCCTCGATTTTGATTTCTCACAATTCGTAATTTCAAACTTTTTCCAAGCAACCAACATCACATTAGAATTATGTTTTATATATATATATATATATTCTCTCTCTCACACATACACACACACAATTTAAATGTGGTTTAAAAAAAGACTAAATAGTGTAGCTAGTAAAAAGAAAGGTTTTATTTGAGGTCACAAGAACACAAAGGTAATGTTGAGTATTTTTTTAAATTTTTGCTACAAAAATGAAACAGCAAAATAGCTAATAATGATCATAATTAAAATGTTCCCAATTATGAATATACCTAGATATTTTGTTTGAATTCCATAACTTTCATTTACTAGAATTTGAGGACTAAAAAATTGAGTTATCGAGAACTGTGATATTAAGATCTATTATTTTACCATCAGTAATAATCGAAGTATCAAATTTGACATCAATAAATAAATACATTAAAACAATTTCCTCCACAATTGCACTAACCATAAGTGATAAAAGAATCTAAACTTCAAAGTTTCACTAAACGAATATTATTGTTGGCATCACTTTAGCCAATTTTATGTTTAGCCTACTACTTCTTAAGGAAGATGCCGGGTGGTAAATTTCAATAACAAAGATATTTTTAAGTTTTCCATCCTTGCATTGGTCAAATCAAATTGCTCACAAATTGTTTTTTGTGAACAAGTACAGTAACACTGTAGAATATGAACCTTTTTTTTATATAAGGGACACAAGTAAATTTAAAACTAACTAGAAAATATTGTACTGTAATGAGTGTTTATTTATGAATCAAACGTTTATATGTTACTACAGACAAACTGTCTTAGCTATGGATTCTAAACCAACTTCACCTGTACATACATTATTTATAAGCTCATCATAAATTTTGGGGTGTATACAAATTAAGTTGTAATAGTTTGAGAAGAACATTTTATTTCTAATATTTGAATATTTAGAGAATGACAGTTGATTTGTCTCTTTTTCCTGGGGGGGGCGGAGGGGTGAAAGGAGGGGTCAACAAGATGATGAAACTGAGTCGGCGGCTTAACTGTCAGGAAGGGGAAACAAAAAAGCTTCAAGTACCTTCTTCACAGTTTGAATTTGCCACGTTCCCATTGGTGCAAATTCAAACAAGGTGAAGAAGGGTAGGAAGGTAATGGCGAGTAAATAGTGGTCCAACCGAGGTATTAATTAGGGTTGGACCGAGCAAACTGGACACTCTTGTTTAAAAATTCAGTAGGACTCGGGTGAACCTTGTGACGCTCGCGGAGGACTTAATAATATAGTACTAATACTATTTGTTAAGCATTCAAGATATACACCCATTATAATTGACTTAATCAAGTGTAGTGTGTTAAATATACCATTCCTTCCATTATATCAACGGTGAAAGGCATAATTCATTATATATTAAATATTAAGGAATTCACAACGCACTAAAAGTCTAATCCTTTAGTAACTACCCTATACTTTCAATATTTTAATGTTTGAAAATAAGTTATAAAAATGAACGTAACAAGTAGTAAAATAAAATTTCATCGCATCATGGCTATTTGTATTTAATTACGAGGTATAGATGTGAAAGGTAAATATTTAGATAAAATGTATCAACATTTGTTTGGAGGTTGTTTGGGAAATAATTTAGAATAAAAACAGGGTGTCCAATGACCTGGAAAATAGGGAAAAGTCAGGGAATTTGTTTGGTCATGGAAAAATAACGGAAAAGTTGGGGAATTTGACCAAATTTGCTTAAAAAGTATGCAACTTTTATTTAGAATAGTCAAAATAACATTTTTACCCCAGTTAATACACACCACAAATCTCTTTAATCACAGTTGAGTATACTAATATTAATTCTCAAAGCCAACATGTAATTCTGGTGTTTTTCCACCCCTCTATCGCGCATCTTAAGCCTAAGCTGAGGTGTGTTTGTGCAGGTGCATGATAATTTGATTGTGTTAGAGAAGAACAAACTGATAAAGAATGTGTCTGCAACAATTTTAAATTGTACCGGTGTAAGGCAATCTTTTATTGTCTCAACATGATCTCACTCCAATCAAACTCAGATCGTACTACCCAACAGCCCATTGCTTTAGGTTGATACCCTTTAACCCCTTCATAAATTGAAACAATTTCAGAGTGTTTAGGCCCTATCTATGTAAAAATATTATTACATCCTGCTTCAATCTTAAAATAATGTTTGTAATTTATAGTACTGTAAACTTTGAAAATTGGCTCTGGAAAACCTGGAAAAGTCAGGGTATTTTAAAATACTGTTTGGCTGGACACCCTGAAAAACTACCCTCAGTAAAGGATTTGAATCTCTCGCTACCAGCAAACAAGGCCAGACAAGCTTGATGCTTTACATCTCATGCCCATTGGTGTGGGTAATAGTCATTATCAAATAATATTACTCATCAGTTAATTGCTTGTGCAGTACTTTTAATTAAAAGTAAAAATAGAATTGGTTTAAAATGAATGTCTGTACATATATCTAGAGATTAAGTTTGATGGTTATCAACAAAATATAATTTTATTTTATTTAAAATATTTATTAAATATTTCTATAAACTCTTTGTTTTAAAATGTTGCACTTTATATTGACTGTCTAACTATTTTGGTATGAACAATGTTTGAGGCATGTATTATATTATTTTGTTAACTAATATTTTGATGTAGATTTTTTCTCTCTCTTCAGTGAATTGAAGTAGTCTTTCCTTCAGCTTGATTCTGTTGCTGTTATGAATATAAAATGCTCAATTCGGTTATTATCTTTCGGAGAAGAAACTTTTACAGCTGGTACCTTGGCATGTTTTAAAATAAACTTGTCTTGAGTAGAATCATACTTTAACAAGTCTCGTTGCCTCGTAAGTTTTGATTTTAATTGTATAGTTAAGCTAACATGCACCCATTTTAGAACTAGTTGAATAATTGGGTGGTGTGAGGAAGTCTACTCTTTTGATTAACAGTGAATCTGAAGCAAATAGAAGAGATAATCCTGAAGCCGTATCTGAGCTTAAATATTTTTGTTGTTGTTTATATTGAGAGAAAAAAATGTTTATTTTTATCAGACAACAAATATTACCTATTTACAAAATGTTTAGTAAAAAAAAGATTTAACAGGGGTTCCATGAACGTAATAAATCTATTTATTACTACACAATTAACTAATCTCAATCACTAATTGAACAAAACTTTGTAGCTGTCCAAGCCAGAGTTTTGTTTTTCTAACCAAAGCTCAAGCTGCTGAATATTCCAAGCGAAATAAAAGTTTTTGAAATGTCACACACCATCTAGGGTTTTAACTACTTTCAATATAAGAAATCTAGTTTTAAAATGTTTTTGCCTGTGTTTTATTTATCCTCTTTTAAGTATGTATTTAATATATTGAACATTTGTTATTTATATCATGTGGTAGTTATTATGTTTGTTTGTGCATTGCAGAGTAGTGTGTAGATGTGCAGTGGTGACTAACAAGTATGGTTCCGTATCTCCTTGGATGTGTGTTCAAGTGGAATCCTGTAGATGAATTAATATTTAACTATATGGCAGGGGTGCCCAGACTTCAGGTTGTACTCTACATTTTGGTCACCTTTGAGGTAGACGAGTGACTAAACCTTAGGTGTCATTTAAACCGACACTCAATAGCCCTGGTTTTACAGACGCTAATTTATCTTAAAAGATGATACATCCATGTAATGAGGCTGGAAAATGAAAGAATAGCTATGAAAATGATTGATGTAAGAAAAAGACCGCAAGGGAGACCAAGATACATATGGGACGAGTAGATAAAAAGAAAGTGTGTGCGAGGAGAAAGAATAGGATATAATAAAAGAGGAAGAATGATGATAGTACAGAGGACGATTGAAGAAATTTATTAAACTGACCCAACCACAAACTGGAAACAGTAGTCTAATGCATGTATTTTCATTAACATTTCTACTGGTCGACTTAAGATGAGTAAGTGAGCTAAATCATCAATTTTACTAAATACATTTTATTTCCTATCAATAATTAAACTAATTGAAAGAATACTTTGGTTTTGATACATGTATTATTTATATCTTGATGAAGGCACATCAACTGTGTCTTTGGTCGGGTTAGTTTAGTAAAATGATAATTTCATTCTTCTCTTTTCTTCTCTTCCGATTTATTCCTTGGCCTTCCTTGCTGTTTGTCAGCCAAATTTCAACTCTATCACTTTCCTTGGAATTATTTCCTTTTAATACCCATTATATGTCCATACCATATCACTCTTACTTACTTCATTATCTCATGTACTCCAACATCCTTATTACATGCCCATACCGTATTAGCCTTGCTTCCACTACTATCTCATGTTCTCCCTGTACCCCCACCCTTTCCCGGATAACTTAATTCCTAATCTTGTTTCTCCTCGTGACAACTAACATGCTCCTTACAAACTTCATTCCCATGGCCTCCACTTTCCTAGTTTCTTTTACATTCAATGTCCATGTTTCTGCTGAATATGTAACTTTAGGCTCAAAATATGCATATAGCACGTCCTTAAACTTTAAGGGAACTTATCTTTTTCATAGCAAGTCCCTTACACTTGTAGGACCACTCCACCTGCTGTCCTATTATTAAATCCTCTCTGTTACCACTCTTCACCTCATTCACTTAGCTATATAATATATATTTGGAAGAAGGTACAGGAAAGTTGGATAGAAAACACATAAAAGGGAACAAACACAATATGGTTTTCACAATGTAAAAAAGAACACAGTTCACACTTTACTATATAAAATCTTTGTTATACCCAGGGAGTCAATATTTGATTCCTCAACAGGTTCTACTGTATGTGTGATTTTTTCATACTTGTTTCCCATCTCTCTGCGGGAATATTGGTGTATATAAATCACATCTTATTCCCATTTTCTTAGACTGGCACTGAAATGTACTTTTAAATATAATGATATATTATATATTCACATTCAATGTTCCTTTCTTGTATTGGTCCTTTGTCTTATACCTTTTACATGTTCCTATCTATGTGTCCTTTCATTCTTTTCAATTTTCCATTTTCTCCCTTTTTTTCCCCCTCTTTTAAGAAGCTGCATTGCGTGTTTCACACTCCTCCCTGATGAGTTTTGATAGAATTGGGTGGTGATGATCGATTTTCTTATGACAGCGATATAAAGTGTGAACTTGTAAAAGCCATATTGTGTTCGTCCCTTTTATATGTTTCTATCCACCTTTCCTATACCTTCTTCCAAATATAATAAAATATAAAGATCTGTCAGCCGACATGTTTAGGTACCCCTGCTGCATGCCCTGGTTAACCTATGCACTTGGGTAAGGTCCGTCACGTGCATGTGTTCCAGACCTCTACATCCCCATCCCCAGGACTCAAGATGATCTCTCGTCGACATAGCGCCAGCATCATATTTCACTCTCAATCTAGTTCACAGGTACAAAACACAGCTTTATGCGCTCTGCCTTCTCAGTCAAGATTGCTGAGGCATTGCGCTTTAGTGGATGACCAAAAAAAGTCTCTAAGATACACCTAAAGGGGTTATAAGTCTAGTCTTCACATGAGGGAACCAAGGGACGAGTGGCTTAGAGTTAACAAACCCAATTTGAGGTGAACACTTTAAAGGGCAGTAATTAAAAATTAAATGTACACACATTTTAAATCAGCTTTCTGGTATCCTTCATTAGCTGTTAAGTTGGTTGCATGCAAGTTAAGATTATTTGATTAAATCTATCTGACTTTATAATTAAGACTAGGATTTTGTTAGATAAAATGTAGCTATATGAACAGAAACAAGATAGTAATTAATGGACTATTTAAAATTACCAAACTAACTTATTCATTAGGGGTGTGCAAAAATTCAAAATTTTGAATAATTTCTGGCCGAATATTCGATTCAAAACTTCGAATAGCAAGAGTGAATAGTTGTGTCATAGATCTCTTAAAAATCCTGCCCAGACCAGTATGTTTACTATGTGCGAGAAAAGCAGATAGCCAGATAATCTGATGACTCGGAGTTAAAAATACCCTCGTCCTTTGTTCATTATGAGGGAAGGGGGGAATACTGATGTTAGCAGAAGGCAAGAGCATTGAATGTATTTATATTATAGAAGTCACCAAGTAATGTTAAAAAGTCAACACCAAACAACAAATGTTGGACTTATGCATTTATTATCTTAGAAATCCAGGTATAGGAGGGTTTTTTTTTCTACCAGAATATTATTACATATAATTATTCTGGTAGGGAAGATCTCCCAGACTTGAAAACCTTGACAACTCAAGCGCCTAGTTCTATATCTCTCCACTAGAAAGCATTTACAACCGTCTCTCTTCATATTTGACAAGTGATCTCAAAGGTTGGGTTTAAAGACATTCCTCCCCAATTCCACTTACTTTTTTAATAGGGAAAGAAGCAACTTGACAGAAGAATCTTCTTTTTTCTCCCTAGACCAGCGACCTCGAAGAGTGGGTTAAACCAACCCCCCTTCCCACATTCCACCTTTTCTTAATAGTGATAATAGAAGAAGTAAGGGCATTGTTTCCCAGGCGACTCTCTTTAGTTTGTTGATCCTGCAAAGTACAAATATATTTTGCCGTGATATTCACAAGTTGGGGTTGTGGAGCACTGAATCGCTACATTGCTTCATGCCTTTTGCACGAGTTGCTTAATTTATTTTATTTAGCACTGTGCCTTACTACCCGTCCGGGTTATACTCTTGAGTGCTGGGTTAGGAATTGGGAAGGTTAAATTTAGAGGAAGTGAACCCACATTTGTATTAAGGGAGAGTGGAAAATCATTTAAGAAAAAACCCTCTCAGTTCACCCGACCGAGATTCGAACCTCGATCTCCCCGTCCTCGACAGTCTAGCTCAACACGAAACCAGCACTTTAGCTAACTATGCCACCGAGGTGGGTGTGAGAGCCTAATAATTTAGTTAAATTGCATGAGTATATTTTGTATAAAGTTTATAGTTATATCTTATTTAGAGCTATTTCTACAAATTTACGTTTATTTTAGAATTTTATGATAATGAATCAAGGACAAAAATGTGCATACAATGACTGCTCAATTACGTAGTACAGCTCTGAAACTAATAAACAAATATTTATATTTCAATTCTCGGTGAAAGAAAAGGTCAGGTAATGTTAACTATTTATAGGTTCCATGTCATCATAAGCGTGTTCCATTGTATCAAAATTTTAAACACATATTATTTTGAGATGGTAATAAACTTACAATATGTATACTGATATATATATATATTGATAAGCTAAAAACTGACACCTGCAAACCTCACTTAATCCAGGGGGTAAGAATGTGAAGGGTAGTTAAGGAACAATTGCAAAGTCATAAGAATAGAGAGAAAATGGAAAATCCACATTTATAAAACCAAGTCTAGTGAACCCGGTTGAGAGTCAAATAAACGGTGAAAACTAGTTAATAGAAAACAAAAGCCTCATAACGAGAATATTCTGGTTTTATAAGAAATCGGTTCTTTTCCTGATTTAATTCTATTATTACATTAATCAGTTCTTGGCTATCTGTCATGAACATAGTAGCATTTGGTGACAAACTTTTTAAATAAAGAGAAAATGTCACAACATTCCAGAACTCTTTTGACAGATATTCAAGAACATCTGTTGGGATTATCATATGCATAAAACTAAACTCTTATGTTTCTATAGAAGACATATTTGATTTATTTTGGCTATAAAATGTTTACACTATAAAAAAATTAAAAAAAAAAGACTGCCCTAAACTCACGTTCACTAGCACCCAAACCAGAAATTGATAGTTTCACTTTTTTTTAAAAAGTTGACAGTTTTCACCATAAATGTTTGACGATAATATGTAGGCCTATATTTATTATGTAACAAAGTACAGTGTGTAGGCTATATCAAGTTTTATTCAAATCAATTGAAATGTTTTACGTTTCGTAATTGACCTTTATTTTTATATACAATTCACTTATTAAAAATTGTTTTATAATTTTGATTTCTTTGTGATAAAATAGGCATACAGTCTTGTTTTATAATAAATTTACATACTAATATTAATGTAATATTAATTTTACCATTCAAATTAATGTAGCTTGTTTCTTTGTGTCAGCTTGAGTTTTAAACAATGTTATTAATTTATAGCATTGGCACGCTAAGTCGAAAGTTCTGAGTTTGATTTCAGTTTTCAGATTTAATTGTCCAATTTACAAATATGATACCAGATATGGCTATATCCGTAACCTAAAGGTATTTTCCATATCCTAAGCTTATTTATTCATTTTCATTAAATTACACAAGCATTTGCTTATCCTTCAATGTTATTTGTTTCATGTACTGCAGTACATTATTGTAATTAGTCTAACGGCAATGGTAGCATAAAGAAGACTCTCAAGTCATCAGTGTCTGTGGTGCCGATGATAGGTCATAGTAGCCAATGATTTAAACACGTCCATCACAGACTTTGCCTTAAGTGATGAGTGAAGAATGACCCTGAGAACAGGATGAATATTGGATAGTAGAGGTGTATTGATTCAGTAAAAACTAATTACCGTTTGTTTAAAATAATTTTTCGTGCTAAAATTATCTATACCAATTAATCCTGATTATTGATTATTTATTAATAACTATTGGGAAATATACTTAAGAGAATAATAACAGTTAATGTAATTAATATAAAAAGATTCTACCCAAAAATCAACAGACAAAGCTTTGGTAATCTTAATGTCTAAATAATCCATGCATAATTGATGATTGAGCTTTACATGACCAGCGAAAGTTGGAACTAGATTATTAGTTTTATTAACTGTATGAACTTATATTTCTTATCTGGTTATGTAATCTTTGCATAGCCCGCAATCTGGATGCAGTATGTGTATACATTTTTTATTATATTTTGGTCACTAAAATGTACCTAGAAAGTTTTGCTTTAAATTTTACTTTAAAATAATTAATCGACATAATAATTGCCGATTACGATTAATTACCGACACACTAATAACTGCCTGATAACAATTCATTGGTATTTGCATCGGTACACTCCTAATGGATAGCTTAGCAGATAAGCAAAGAAATAAATTAGATAACAAAAAAATACTTATAATTTCAAACTGAGCATATGCTAAATTAATGAAAAAGGGAAAAGGGTGTCTTTAAATTATTAGAAAATTATAGAAAATTCATTTTTTGGCGTCAAGAAAATTTAAATTTGGAATGCAAGAAGGACTATTATATGTGTATATGTTTTATGAAATAAAATTCATTTAAGAGTAGTTTATTAATGACAAATTTTGTAAGGATTGTACTTTTTTCAAGTACAGTATCAAATTCAACACTGGTGTAGGCGGATAGCCTGTATGGGTAGTAAGACAGGGTGCTAAAACAAACCCACTGTTGTTAAACATTAAACATACAGGAATGACGAAAACAAATAACATCCGACTCCATTCAAAACAGAAAGGACATTTTATGTATGCAAAAATGTTTTTATTTAGGCTTACCTCAAAATAAAACAAAAATATTTCATCAACAAACTCAAAACATTCATTCCGAATTCTTTAATAAGTCTATGGTTTAAATAAGTTAAACATTTTTGTATGGTTTTCTGTGTGTTTTAGAATCCTATTTTCCAGACGCATTTCTACTTCACAATTATTTAAGTCCTCCGATATATTCCTCTGACAACACGGGCTCTTGTAAATATCAAACTGTTTCGCTAGCAGGGAAGGCGGGACTGCTCACGCAGCATCAAAGGCAATGGCATTTTTAAAATATATGAACTGGTGTTTGCAATTTTTGATATTTAAAGCTTTTTATTTGTAGATGTGCATCTCTAGCAGTATTCGTGCTGGTTATTTAGAAATTCAATTATTGGGAAGGTCTTTTGCCATAAGTGTCCTTTTTTTTTTGCCAGGGAGGTTTAAACTGTTTGTTATACTTGACTCGTTCTTGGTTTACTAGTGAAAGTGCTTGCAATGAAACATTTAGAGAAGGATAGAAATAGCTACTCTACTATATTTCACACTGTGTGAAAATAGAGGGGGAATGGGGAGAGGCATTATTGCAAAGTCGACCATTTGAGTGCACTTGTTTCCTGTTAGTGGACAGTGAGGCGACCCAGACATATTGGAGATTACAAGGGGTGTCAAATCTAAAGTATATTAAAGGGGTTTCAAAACTAGGGAAAATTTAATGGGTGTCAAGCCTAGATCACACAAGGGGGTTCAAAGCTTGAAAACGTTTAGGGGTGTCAAGTCTTGGATAGCATTTAAGGGATGTCAAACCTAGATACCATTTAGAAGGTTTCACACCTAAAATACATTTAAGGGGAGGTCGGCCCTATAGAACATTTAAGGTGTTTAAGGGGTGTGTCAAGTGTAGAGAACATTTAAAGGGATCAAGAACTAATTATATCATTCATTACTGTTGTGTTATTTTATTAAATTTATTGTATAATATGAAAGTGGGAGAGGTATGAGCGAGACCAGTGATAACATTCAGTATACAGCCAGTCCCTGTGGTGGATGGAGTGAAGGTGTCACTTGTAGAGTCAGTTGGTGTGTGCAATAATACCTTCTGGCTCAGTGAGGAAAGCAACAGGAAACTACCACACTCCTAATTTCCCTAGTAAGCCCTTTCAATGATGCCTAGGTTTTCAGCTGGCAGTGGAATTGTTTAGTATCCAACCAAACTATGGGTTGAGTACTAATCAACACACAAACCAAAGTAGGCCTTGCATATTAGAAAATGAGACTTTTATTAATCATCCTATTATTTTACCCTTCCTAAAAATACTAATGTTTTAATATAAAGAACTATAATCTCTACAATGTCTAATTAAACATTCGCCACGCAAATTTTAAATTTAAATTTCTTTCAAAAACTAAAAAACTGAATCAAAAGTTTCTCTCAATTTCCTGAAATTTTGTTTTAAATTATTTTTTTTATTATTAATACCAGCTCAAATAACAATGTTTTGAAGTAAATCTTTGCATTTTGCATATACAACCACATTTTCAATAGGAATTTACTAATTTAAATTAGTTTTATCAAAAATGTAAGAAAAATCTACTATTCAATTTGTAATATTTGGCATTTATTTGAAATTTTGATATTCGATTTGAAATTATTCAATTCGATAAATACTCCTATTTGCACACTCCTAATTTTCATACAAATCTCTTGCTATGTTTCCTTACTACCACAATTGGAGTACTATTCAATTTTTGTTTCACTTCATGTGGACTCCTAGAAATGGCCTGTAAACTTGTTTAATTTGTTTGTTTGTATAATATATATATAAAATTTAGCATGCACTAAAATTATTGGAAATCTTTGAGATAGAGGAGAGGGCAGCTAATATCTGGCTTGCTCCCTCCTCCCCTTCCCCCTTTTATCCCTCCTGCACCTTTGTTCTGCTGCATGCTACTTTCACCCTTTAATAATAATTCATCACTAACCTTGGTTTTTGTATATTTAATTATTTATAAATACACAACTTTATATTATCTCTTCCATCTTCTTATCATAATATAGCACTCCAAACTCTAACTACTGTACGATATGAAACTCTTGTAGATGATCTTTTTTAAATAAAAATTTGATTCATTCATAGGTATGGCTTTGTTTGTGCATTGGAAACCAAGCTAGTCTCTTTTGGCCGATTATGATGCGCTGCTGGATGTTTACAAAGCTATTACTATTTATTACTGATGAAAGGGATTATATCTGTGAACAAAAAAGGGTTCTATATCACTGACACATTTTGTTTGATCATTTTTCTTAGCATTTCAATTTTTTTTAAATATCGGATCAGCAGTTTTAGTCTCTTTAAAACTTTGTTTTGTCTTGTTTTTCATTAAAAATACATGTATATGTCATTTATATTAAAATGAATATTTATAAAATTTGGAAAATTAACTGATGCAGTCTTAAAATGTATACACATGTCAAAATCAGAACCTAAACCAAATTTGATTGACATTACTGTGTGAATTAAGTTTAATTTCTACTGTAGCAAAAAATTTTAAATCGTTGGTCAATGAGAATTTCTTTTCCAATTTTTCTATTATCAACCATACTATTTTCACAATCCGTTGTTTAAAACGATATAAAAATGTCTCATTTTTTTCCCCCGCTGCTTTAACACTACATCTAATAAGCACTACTTAAATGTATTTTTAACACATTCTCATTTGATATAAAGTGTTAACCACACTATTCCCTTTACTTTATATTATTATTTTTCCTTCCCTTTAACATCCTTGACTTATAAATCATTTGTTTCACTAGATTTTTTTCTTTTTCTGTAAAATACTACTAATAATTAACACTTATAATAGCATATTTCTTTTGATAGGATGTACTTTAAAAACAGATTATAATTATTTTTTCACACAATATTTTATTAAGTAACACACTTTTTTACAACATTGATTTAATCTTTTTCTTTTGTGTAAAACAATTCACAAATCTTTTAAAACTGTATCCCTCATCAAGTCACGCTTTCTCGCTTATGTTTTTCAGACGAGTATAGTTGGAAACTCTCCGTTCCGAGAGCGGCTGGGCAGTAACCGCGTGTTGGATAAACCCCGCCCGAGGTCTGTTTTAGAGCAGTTGGTTCAGGAACTTGCTTCTTCAAATTATAATGCACTTGTCTGATCCTACAGCATGGATGGTGCGGGTTTTATCTGCTCAACATCAAAACTGCTAAGAGACATTGCAGTGGATTAGTGGTCATTGGTTTTTGTTGGGTTTTTTGATTGAAAGGGCGACATCATGGAATTCTAGTTAAGTTTATCTTGTTTGATGTGTATCTTATTTAACTTTTCTTTTGACTGAGCTCTTTGAATGATTAGTCCAATATAAACTAAAATTAATGTCTCAATTTTTCGATTCTTGATTTCAATTCGATGACATTTACAAAACAAATCTTTTTCCATGCATTTAACTTGATATTAAAATATGGTATTTATTTATTTACCTTACTCTAATATATTTTTAAAAAAAATGTAAATAGTTATAAAAAACTAAATAAAATGAATGTGTATGATTTGGGCACTAACACCAAAACACAAAGGTCTCATTGACTAAATTTACAATTTGTTGGTACTCAAGTGAAAAAGCTTCATGGTGTCAACCCACAATCGAGCGACCGCCGTCTGTTGGCGAAGATAGTGCCAATTTTCTATGGGTGGAGCGGTTCACATGGTTAGGACAACAAACCCTCTGGCCATTAATCTCAATTTTCTTGATTAAAGCTACAACTTTCTCATTAAAGTGGCTCCTAATTTTTCTTCGCGACACTGAGTTCCAGACCCACTGTTTCATGATAAAATCTGGAAGCGCCGAGGATCAAACCTGTGACCTCTGGATCTGTCACCAGAAACTCTGAAAACTTGACCACAGAGGCGATCATTAAAGTAAAACAAGGAGGAAAAACTAGTTAAAGTTGCATTGAAAAATTACCAAATTCTGAATATTGCTTTTTTACTCAAAAAGAACTTTCACTCTATGATTTAAGAACTAAGAATCAATATATTGAGAATTGTGATATTAAGATAAATTTTTATTCAACACCACGTCTTATTACTCGTTTGGGTTACATGTCTACGTACTAATTACACTAATGTGTTAGAGATTTGAAAGGTTGAATTTAGAGGAAGAGTACCCGCATTTGCATGCAGGGAGAGTGGAAAACCACCCTCAGTAACCCAACTAGGATCAAACCACAATGTCCCCATCTTTGGCAGTCTCATCTACTGTGAGAGTAGCGCCTTGGACCTTGCGGTCACCAAAGCGGGTATAAGTTTAATTCTTGATTCTTTTGATACCAGTAAAAATCAAGGGTAGTAAGAAATATAGTTTGACAGCTTTAATATAAACCTTTGTTATATTGAATATCATCTCTGAGGGAACTTTGTGTCTAATGGAGGAAAGCTTTCTCTTCGCCCTCTATTGGCTAACACTCCATGTACATAGTCCATAAACTTTGCATCCATATAATTATGTGACCGTGACTCTTCAAAAGAAAATTGTCTAGGGCAAGGCGCAAGCAGATATCATTTGTAAAGCAGAGGTTATTAAGAAAACTAATGGGAGGTTTAACCTATCAAAGTGACATGACTCTTTCTGAGAACTTTGTATTTCTCATAAAACTGTGGTTTTTAAATTTTAAGATTTTTTTTTCTGAAATAGCTCCATTCGTATAACTATAATTTCATTTTGTACTTGTTTCCATACCAGATCCTGTCACTGCCATTGGGCCCTTCATTTAGATGTGTGCCACACATATTTGCTTTGCTGGTATTATCTCAATAATGAAAACCTCTTTTTGCTTTATGACATAATTTTATTATATTTGGACGAAGGTATAGGAAAGGTGGATAAAAACAAATAAAAGGGACGAACACATTATGGCTTCATGGGTGCAAGTACAGAACCCTGATGTAGGCCATTCTTTAGTGTTCCTCACTATCTAGTTTTCTCACCTAGGATGACTTAGAAAAATCTGTCTCACTAAATGTTATTTAAGAGCTGGTCTAGCGTTCTAGATAGAATCACTTTGAGGAATTATAAGAGAATTCCCTCTCGCCATAGAGTGTTATAGCCTGCAAATAAATCGACAAATATACCAGATGACTTCATGCATTATTGGAAACCTGCCTCGAAATAAGTTGTGAGTCTGAGTACCTGATCTGTACAGTTACAACCTCCTTTAAAGCCGGCTCTTAACAGCTAATTACTTATAAAAATAATGTGAAATGTTATAATGCAACAGCTCTTTGGATCCAAAAATGTGTTCATACAATTTATTAACATACAATAAAGTTTATTTAATTGAACATAGCTCAAACGCATTGATAATAAAACAAAACCATTAATGCAATAACGGTCTTTGTAATAGTTAGAAGAAGGAACTATTGGCAACATTGACAGTCCAGTGTTGCTAAATTTGTTGTATATTTGAGAGAAGACCAGGCATGTGAAAACAAAAGAACAATTTTATTTCCCAAATTCCTCGGATATAAAGTTCAGTCTAAATGATTGCTCATAAAATATGATTTAACTATTGTTAAAAATTAATTACATAGTTATTCAGCTTACAAATATTAATCCAAAAATATATGTAACTATTAACTAGTTTCGTTGATGTCTTCTTTTAAATTGTCATTTATTACAGCATTTTGCTCTGCTTGTTTCTTCATTACGGTGAAGGAAAATATGTACACGCTCTCTTTATTTTTATTATTATTTTTGCTTGGAAAGGCTTCCAACTTTCCCTGGATGTTGTCATAAAAACAAACATATTTGTTTTTTAATCTCTTTAAATATTTTTGCAGCTCATCAAGTTTATTTTAATGTTTCTTGTTGCTTTTTTTTATGTTGGTATTTTCAGTAGTTTGAGATGATACATAGGATTGCTTGGAAACCTACATATTTTGCAACTTTCTAGGCAAGCCGAACAAATAAACTGATTGCCTTTGCTTTGTGTTTAAATGAATAGATTTTAGAATTTGTCAACTGGCATTTTTGAAAGCATATTCTAGTTAATAATATATTTTTTTAACTAAAAAAAACTAGTAAGCCTGTACGAAACTTCAAAAATTCATAATCTTTATTCAAATCATACCAAGATTTGTATGCTATTCAGAATAATTTTTATATGAAAGATTCAAATCATCTTCAAAATGTAAACCCAAATATATCCCAAATTCAGAATCGACGAAATAAAATCTTATATACAAGTCTAAACTTCAGATTTTTAAGAAATTTAACATTTTATATAGAAAAAAAAAACATTGATCCCATATTAAAATAGAATCAGCGCTTTCATCGTAACATTTCAGTTAAGTCATGTGACCACTTTAATTACCTATAACATTTTTTAAACCCAATTTTTATTTCCTTAAGCTTTATTTCGGAGTAGGGTGTTCATTTGGAAATGCATGAATAAGCCTAATATTCATTTTAGATTTGAGTAGGGATGAATGGGACTTACGTTCTAACAACGGGACGGGAAATAAGTCAAAAGATCAAGATGGGAATGAGAAATTATAAAATGACGCTTTAGAATAATTTTAGATTAAAACTACATAGTAATTTTTAAATTATTGTTGTAACATGACTTGTTAAAGATTTAAAATTATTAAAGTAATATACATAATTAAATAATACAATAATCTCATAAAACAATAATTTAGATAGGTGTGTATGAATAGCACTTTATATTGAATCAAGTAATTTCTAATTGAATAGTAAAAGAATGATCACCAAATAATATAAATAGAATAGTTAATTTTAATACAATTTTAATGGAAACTATTTTAATTAATAAATTACTTTTGAAAATGGTATTGGCAGAAAGTAAAAAAAAAAACTTTTTTTTTTACACCTCTTAAATTCTATCCAGATTTGATACCCATTAAATGTTATTTTTACCCTGATTTTGGTTAGAAGTATAGTATAGGAAATACAAAAATCTTTCTTTGCGGCCAATATTGATAATACTTTATTATATTATGTTATAGATATTGATACTTCAGAAAACATGACTTGATGTATGAATATATTAAAATTGTTTTAGTAACTTTAATAACCAACTTATACTGTTCTTCTTAACAAAATAATGCAGAGATTGGCCCCCCTTAAATATTCTTTTATGTTTGAAATGTCTTAAATGTTGTGTAAAATTGACACCCCTTAAAGGTTATTTAGTTTAACACCCCTTTAATTTCTACTTCCTTTCTGGCTATATGGTTGACCATGGCAAGCTAATTCCCACCCACCCTCATTTGTTCACCCCAATCTCTTTCCTCTAAATCTTTCAAGTTTTCTCACTTTCTAAACCTAACAAATTACTCAAACGGTTGATAGAGCTCAGGCTTGTATATCTCATTACAACCATTAAAATATCGCATCTCTTCCCCTTAAGTTTGCTACAAAACAAAAATAATGGCTTTATAACAAAGAGATTAACAGTGAACAGTGATAAACCATCAAAACCGTTTGGAACAACAAGCACTTTATTTCCCGCCTGAAATTTGCCGAGGAAACGGCCAATTCTACCCGACTTTCGGAAATGAAAAAATTCTCAACATTTTCGGGAGCCTGTCCACCCTTAAATTTGAGTTGAAAAAAATGTTGTAATAAAATATTCTATTCAAAACATTTTCATTCTAAATCAATTTGCGGCAGTAATCAAAAAAACATTGAATTTGATTTGAAAATTTAAAATCTTGGATTCATGAAGACTTACAAACTGGTTAATGTTTTGAAGTGTCGTCAGTTTTAGCATGTGAGAATAACAATACCCAACTATTTACTTCCATAGTTAATCACAGTAGTTTAAATTGGAGTGCTTTATGTCTGAAAGTAGCTGCATCAACATTTGAATTGATTACGACACTGCAACAATGACACAGGAAATATCTGCTAAGGTTTCTACATACTTATGTTTGGATGTACTTTGTTAGTATTTATAATTGTGAGCACCTCAAATTTTTAGTTTAAAAAAAAAGTGGTATGGCTAAGTTTTTTTTTCTTCTATTGTTTTGTGTGGTGCTGGTTGGAGGGGTATTTAAAACAGAACTGAATGAGGTAATCAAGGTGTATTGAACACTCAGCAACATATTATATTTATTTTTCTTCTTTGCATACATTTTTATATGATTTTGATTGATTGATTTTTTTTCCTTCTTTTACTTTGTCCAGCCAATATGTAACTAAAATAAAGTCACTTTTAAGTGCATTAAAACTAACTTCCACAGTATTGCTTTTTTTTGTTAACCTGACTTACAAGTTTCTTCTCAATTTGTAAATCATAGTTGATTTAATTTCCCTATACATTCAAAACGTTACAAATAGTATTTCTATCATATTACCTTACCAAAATATATTTTAAAAATGGGACAACACATGTATTAGTAAAATTACATCCAAGGGTACTTATTGAAAATAGATTGGCTTTTACACCTCTTTGTTCTTGGAGGTTAGTTATTTTTCTTTATATGTATATTACTGTAAAACTCAGAAGACTGGTAAATTTTAGAACTTACTGGTGTATCCTAGCATTTACCTAATCTAACCTAACAAGCCTAATCCAAGATAACTAAGCTTAAACCTGACCTATGAATTATTGGTTTACTTTTGAGTGCTGGTCAAAACTAAAACTGGGAATCCTCTCTCCCACCTAACTCTAAAGATGATTGAAACTCAAAATGTAAACATTTTCTAAGATATTAGACTTTTCAAACATATATCAGTAAATGCTAAGATATACCAGTAAATTCTAAGATTTACCTGTGTTTGGACTTTTACAATAATATATATATTAATTTTCAGATTTGATAGTTCATTGATAGATTCACCTCATAATATAAGGCTGGTTCAGCCTATGGTCAGTTCAGTTTATTAAAATTCCTTCTTCCTGTTTCCTTCCACCATTTTCTCCCCTGTATTTGGGCCTATTTCAATTCTTCTCCTCTCACTTGAACACTTGATTATATCTGCTCCTCCCATCTCCTACTTTATCGACTCTCCCATTTGATAATGTGTTAGATAAAGTTTCATTGGTTATCAACAAAATAACTGTGTTTTTTTTTAAACCTTTTCACCGTGACTTAACAACAATCAGCGACGAGACGCTATATTATGCTCACAACCGAAATGTATTGTTGCCTCATCGTATTACCTTAAATTTAGTTAATGGCTTTTGTCGCCATCCTCAATCCATGTAACACTTGTTCAGTTTTGTTTTAACTCCTGATGTTGGAGGTGTCTAATGTATGTGCGAACTAATGGGCGTGGGCCTCTTCTGCTCTCATTCTGTCCTCTCTGTGCTAGGAGAAGCATGGCAATAATCGCATGGCTGACCGTACAAACAACAGGTTAGTGTGGTAACTCACTGAACAACTTGGTACACATTTATTTCTTTATCTAGTTCTTGATTTTACTATAGTCCTGGATCTAGAGCAGTGCTTCCCGAACTTTGGTGTATGTACCTCCAAGGGTACACTAAATATTCCATGGGGTTCATGACATACCACTGAGTTTTATTAACTATAGCATATTAATCTAATAGTAAGTTATCATAATCATCATCATTAAGAACTGCTCCCAGCTTGTGTCTCAGTCATTTTAGTAAAATGCCTCCACCCACACTTGATACTATATACTCCTCCCATCTCTTCCTTGGTCTCCCTTGCGGTATTTTCCCTCTAAACATTTAATAGTATGTACGATAAACAATTTATCGTAAATTTGGGCATAACGTCATAGATTAGGTAGTATGCCTTTTTTTGCCCACTGCCATGGTTTTCATTAGCTTACCACTCGTGTTTTATCAAAATTTGGAGTGTCTGCTTTTACCATAGAAGATAGTAGCTACATGTTTGTTATATTAATATTATGGTAGGAAGAAACTTTTGAAAAATACTAACACATTTTTTCTCAGTCAACATTGCTAATATTTTACTATATTATTATTATTATTATTATTATTATTATTATTATTTTATTGGTATTGAAAATATCTATCAAAAATGACAGCTGCAGATCACATGACTTGACAGAAGAATACATGATATTAGATCTAGTAACTTTACTATCAGTGAAGGCCCTTCTTATGAAAATTTAACTGTATTTTTTTAATAAATAGATTAGAGGTGTACATATTGGTTATGTCATAGCCCCAAAAGGAGCCTGCAACTGTTGAAATTTTGGGAAACACTGCACTACTAGACCACATAAACAAAAATAAACAAATTAATAAACATTTTAGTAAGAGTGTGTCATATGCAAGGAAATAGAGAATAAATGTTAAAAGTAGGAAAACAATCGATAATATGACATTCTTTTTAAGGTTGAAACAATGGATATTAAAACCACTTGTTTCCTGACTGTTGAATATATATAACTAAAGAGATAGAAAAATGTTTTTAGTGCCCTGTCTTAAATATGATAGGGAAATCAATGGTTGAATTCAGAGTTAGTGTGCCAAATTTGCGTGGAGGTATAGTAGAAAACCATTTAGATAAAACCACTCTCAGTACATCTGACCAAGATTTGAGTGCCGCCTCAGACCATTCGACTATTGGACTATATCGATATAGAACAAAACAAGAATTAATTTATTTCTCTATTATTTATTTACTGGGGCTTAATTTGGGAACTGGTAATAATGTGTAAAATTAAGATACCCAGTTAAATGTCTACTCCTCCTAACATTTCTGCTAACGATGCTGATGTGTTGGTACAGGTCAGGGTCCAAGGTGATGGAACGTGTAAAGGCGGAGGGGGGAGGAGGGGGTAGCGGAAGGGTCTCCCCCGCCAGCGAGGTAGCAGTGGGAGAGAAGAGCTCACAGCAACAACCACCGCCTGTGGACTATCATCAAAGTGACAGTTCCCAGCAGCTAGCGGAGGTGCCTGATGAAAGGTCAGTGGATTAGGGTTCCAAGTTGGTGGCTTAGGACTGTATGCAAGAACTTGACTAAGTCGATGCTTTGTTGACACCAGCGTGGGTTTACTTGTGTCATGTGCTCAGGAGCACACTATCAGTCCTCTAAGCATTCACTATACGTTCTTGCATACCACCCTCAATGTCCTTAACTGGTAGCTCAGTGTCCCTAGTTGTTGGCTTAGTGTCCCTAGTTGTTGGCTTAGTGTCCCTAGTTGTTGGCTTAGTGTCGCTAGCTGTTGGCTTAGTGTCGCTAGTTGTTGGCTTAGTGTCCCTAGTTGTTGGCTTAGTGTCCCTAGTTGTTGGCTTAGTGTCACTAGCTGTTGGCTTAGTGTCGCTAGTTGTTGGCTTAGTGTCGCTAGTTGTTGGCTTAGTGTCTCTAGCTGTTGGCTTAGTGTCCCTAACTGGTGGCTTAGTGTCTATTGTCAGTGGGTTAGTGTCCCTATCGCGTTGAACCAGAAATCGCTATGACCAACTTGGGAACCTACTCATTTGATTCTTTCAGCGGCTTTAAACATGGATCCTTAAGAATATAGAGTATTCAAGGATTATAAAAAATGTCAGATTCAAGACTCAAAACCTTAACAATTCCTTTTTTATTTCTCAAGTTAAATTTGTTTTAGGACTCTAATACTGCTCATGATGGTTCAAAACCTATTATAATATTATATGATGAATTTAACAATTAGGCTGCAGAATAGTAATTTCACCTTTATTGACTTTATGATTGTTATAATGAATAGATTATAAGAAAGAATGTAACATATAGCTCCTAGATATTTTATATTATTCTATTATATTTATATTTCCTCTTATATTTATAACTTTTTTCAAGATTCTGATTTGAAATTGAGATCCAGAATTTAAAGGTAAATTAGGGATTTGGATTTGTAAATAGTGGATTCAACACAACTCTAACTAGAAATCATTTGTTAGTAATATGTATTGTAAACAAATTTCTCTCCACAAAAAATTGAAGTTTCTAAAATACCCTTTGCTTTCAAGTTTAATTGTATGGTACTAAAGAATGTTTTTTTTGCCAGTGTTGTGACAAAAGCCGACTTCCACCTCTTGAAGAGCTCAGCCACTCTGCCAGAGATCCTAGAGTCCATGCGACACCCCCAGACAGGGGTAGTTTTCCTCATGCATCATGCTAGCTTACCTAGCTTCACTTTCATCAGCGCAGATGCTGTGCAGTGGGTCATTGGTCATATGGAGGGGGTTGTTTGCGAGGAGCAGGCTGTGACCATCATGGAGGTGGTAATCTCGTTCATTGTTTGACCTCTCACATCTCATAATCTCCTGTTATTTGGATTGAAACTTTGCGTTAAGTTGGATGTCATGACAGACCGTGTTTTGTCTTCCATATTAAATACTAGAAGAAGTACACAGCACTGCAATAGATGGCATTGTTACCCCTGACAATGCTTTTCTTTGCTTCAAACAAACAGAAAAATAATCTCATATTATTTCTTCAGACCCTGTTTTTAATTAATTTAAAAAAATTAAATCAAAATTTTAAAATTCAAGCTTTGGGATGCACATGTTTCTGAACAGGGGCTATTAGTTTGTTCATTTCAGAATTCTACATGTTATAAATAGCCCACAATTTCCATGAGTGACAGACAGACAGACAGACATACACAAACTTTTCATTTTATTAAAACATATATGTATTAAGAAAATGGCTTATAAGCTATAACAATTTTTCTGCTAATTTTTGTTAGTATTTAAAGTTTTTTTTATCACTTCCCAATACCCATTTAGGTAATACATATATATCAATTACAATAATAGAGTACGAATGACTAAGGTAGAATTTTAAAGAATTGTAACCCACATTTGTATGGAGGAAGAGTTAGAAACCATTTAGGAAAAACATCCTCCAGACACCTGAATGGGATTTGAACCCTTATATCATCAGCAGCAGTCAAGTCTATTATGAGAGTGATATTAGACCATTTGATTACTGAAATGGGTAGCAGGACCTATTTAAAGTTAATTCTATTTGTATGACTATTCTCAAGGATAGAGCCACATGTAAGTCAAATTATAACTCATAAATAAATCTTCAAAAAGTTAAAATGAAAATTGTTTTCTAAAACATCAATTTTAAAACTGTAACCCTGTTTAACTATGAGGAGGTAGGTTCAGTGGTCAAATGATCTATGATAATGTATGGAACTTGATTAAAATAAGAAAAGATAAACTAATTATTGGGAATTTAGCGATGAAAGACCACTTAGGGAAAGAGAAAAGAGTGTGGGTAGAATCTAATGAACAAATCTGACATCTTCCTCTCTTCTGGCTTCTAGAGTAGAAAAATCTCGCATTGACAGTCGGATTATCTAACACTTCACTCTCCTATCTAACTGGATTTCTGGTGATAGGGAGAGTGAGGTTCAAATCTCAGTTGGGTGTATTGAGGGTGATTTTTCCTTGTGTCCCATTTTACTTCCAAGCAAATGTGTGTACATTTTATCTAAAATTCTGCCTTCCTCATCATTATTCCAGTAGCTTAATTAATGTTTGCATATAACTTTGATTTAGAAGTGAATGCTGAAAATACTGAGTATATATGATCACATACAGAGCAAAAATTTAGGATTATTATTTAGAGTTTACTTAAAATAACATTATTTGACATTGTTAATGAGTTCAAATATTTAGAAACAATTTTAACTAGCAATAACGATATTAGAGTGGAAATTAGGAAAATAATGGAGTCAGGAAATGCATACTATTACTCGGTCAGTAAGTTGGTAACAATTTGACTGATTTCGAGGAATGTAGCACTATGAATTTGTAAAATAATAACTTTACCGACTGTTCTCTTTGCTTATGAAATATGGTCTCTTACCTTACACAATGAAAACATATTTAGGATGTTCGAAAACAAGGTGCTTAGGAAGTTATTTGCTCCAAAGAGGGATAGCCATCTTCAAGGTATTGACTGGCAAACCCAATGGTAAGATATCATTGGGAAGTTCTAGACGCAAATGGGAGGATACCATTAAAATAAACCTGATATAGGTAGGGTGTAATAAGGTGGGCTGGATAGAACTAGTTTAAGATAGGAATAGGTGGCGTGCTTTTTAAGTGCAGTAATAAACTTTCAAGTTCCTAATGCCGAGTAAATAATTAAGTAAGGAATGTAACCCAAAAGGGTACTATTATGTGATAAAAAAATCCTTTTGTGTATGAGGTGTATTTAAACTTCTAATTTGGGGAGTCACCCAGTGAAATACAACTGAATTATTTATACTTCAGCATTTATTATAGCCTTTAGCAAACAAAAGTAATCCTATTATTTTTCTAGCCCGGTCAAAAAGCTGTGTGAAGTGCTGAACTGTTATTGGGACTATTTTCAGAGCATGCTGAAGGAACATTACATATGTCATGCATCTGGTGACTTCGGTCATCCTTTTATTGTCGGCTTCTATCTCTACCATTTGGTTCACCCGGAGAAAGAAGGTCAGAAAGGTCAGCATTACCTGTCTACAGATGACCTTGAATAGATTATACAACTCTTGTTGAATTTTAAATGTTACAAAACTTCATTTAATATAATGATAATGTATTTAACCTTCAAAGACTGGCGCTAAAAAAATAAGATGAGGACTCGTGTCATTGCATTTTTGCAACAGGCTATGATGTTCTAAATAATAATCAAAAACACATAATTTAATACATAATATTTTTATTGAATCAATATTATTAAATAAATATTTGAATAAATTGTATTTTTGAAAATTTTATTGAAAAAAAAAATAGTATTAAACTTTTACAAAAACATATCTTATTATAAGAAAAAAATATGACAAAATATTGTAAGACACTACTCTATATCTTACTATATTACACAATTACCGATTACATAGTTCATTATTACTGTATTTTATTTTAAACATACGGCGGTAATAAGCAAGATGTATGACGTCATGAGTGGCGCCGTTGCATAATCACAACATTCCTTCATGGAGCCAGTTAAAATTCCTGTATCTCAGAAAATAATATATATATATTTAATGTTTGATGATATCATACTACACATCAGGAACTAATTGAGGGATACTTGGAGAGTATTCGTCCTAATTACTCTTAATTAAAATAAAAAAATTGGCTGTTGGGAAACAGCAACAGCACCAGTCACAGAAGTTTAAAGTGACATTTAATTGTTTTATAAAATATTATATAAACTTGTTGATAGGGATGGTAAGGATAGTGATGGAAGGTGAGAGTTAAACTTCTCTTCTCCCACCATCACCATTACAATGTCAATCTTTTTCCATTCATCCATTCTCACATTAAAATATGCTACAAATTTTCTCCTCTAACTTGCATACTTTCTATTATATGCTTCTCACATCTTTTTCTTGGTAAAAAAACAAAAAAAAGTGAAAATAGTACTCAAAAAACTTAATAGGGCCATTATTTATTTGGGTAATATCACTTGTTTGATCATAAAGGTAATGTTGGGTACAATTAAAATTTTCTGATACCAAAGTGAAGTGGTTAAACAAATTTTAAAAATCGACATAATGCAAAATTACCTAATTCAAAATACCACCATTTAATTTAAATACCACAACTTTTCATTTCCTGGAATTTGAACGCTAAGAATCAAGTTATAAAATATTGGGACACTTGAGATTGATTCTCGACTGCCTCTGTAGTGCAGTGGTCGGGTTTCCTGGCTACAGATCCAAAAGTACTGGCACTTCCAGATTTACTGTGAACTAGTAGGTCTAGAACAAGGTCATCTCAACCTCACGAGGACAAATGAGGAGCAAATTAAATGTTAAAACTAGTGGTTCTATCTATAAAACCAAAATAAATAGCCGGAGGTCTTGTTGTGCTGATTACATGATACCCTATATATGCAGAAGCTGGTACTATACACGCCAACAGATGGCAACCGCTCCGTCAGTATGATTTGATTGCAGATTGATGCCATGAAGTTTTTTTTTAGTACGATTGTGAGTCTGAAACCTTAGCTCAGTTGGTAGCATGTCTGTAAATGTAAGCAAAGGATTGCGGGGTTAGTTACCAGTATGGGCGAAAATTTATTATTGATGAAAATATGGGCTTAACCTTTCACATTGATAAATTAGTGGCCGAGGACTGGATGTTGTGCCTGTCCTAGTCTTAATATAGATTAAAAGACATATAAAGCTATGACAAGCCTAGCCAGCTGGTAGTGGAAAATATATGGCTTGAATAAAAAACTCATCCAGGCCAAAGACTAGGAACAATAATGGATGTAAAAAAAAGTATGATTTAGTCTTGTTTAATTTGATAAATGTCTAGGTAATTACTTTGACATCAGTAAAAATATAAGTATTGAATTTGACATCTTGTTGCCATTGTTAGACCCAGAGTACTTGCAGCCATTGGGTGACCTGGAGAGTTTCGAGAATGAGTGGATTGAGGTGGAAGTGAAGCACCCGGGAGGATGGAGACAGGGAGCTTGCCCCCAGGCACTCGAGGCTGGAGTCCCCAAGTTCCTTCGAGACACACTGCCCGGGTCGTGCGATGAAGACGCCGAACAGCCTCGCAAGTGGACAGGTTGGAATAGTATGATTCACTCCCAATTCACTTATACTGTATATATTTACTAGCGAGATAACATAGAAAAATATGGGTGTATGAAGCTTTGAAACAAATATCAGCTTTGACGTCACTTTGAAAATTACAAAACTTCATCAATAAAAATATCGACAGCTAAAATACTCATTTATGGTCAGTCATTTCCGTTTGAACTGCTATATATCCTACATTACTGATCAATATTCATATGAAAAAGTCCTGACACCTTAGCTAAGTTGGTAGCATGTCTTTCTAAAGAGATAAGGGTCCAAGGTTGTCTTTTTGGCATAGCCGAAAACTTTTATTGGTGAAATGTGGGTTTTCTTTTTCACTGTAACATTCTTGTAACCACCCCTAATTATGCTGCCATTTATAACTTTCTCCATGACTTGCCCCTAGTTGGGATGCCATTTATAACGCCCCTTAGTTGGGAGCCATTTGTAAATCTTTTGTTACTGGCCCCTTCGTTTGGACGCCAATTTTAACTTCACTAATTAGCTGGTTCCACGTTGGGCCGCTAATTGCACTATGTTTCAAAGTCTATTGCTATGGGTCCACGTTGTGCGCCTATTGCTATCTTACATAATAGTTATTATTATGCCCCGACACTGGTCTTCACTTTTTGTGATAGAAATAAATAACGTCAGATAAAGTTGATTTTAGTTTATTCAATGATAATTATTGATACTTGTATTGAAAAATGACCATGTTTCACGAGAGCCGAGCACACGTCCGTCCGTGACAATGACTGACATCACAGTGTTCTCGAAATTGCACCACCCGTGATATATATCTTAGTCCAATAGAACTTACTAGAATGTTTAGTTCGCGAAAACTTATAGAAGGATACAGAATGGCCGAGAACCGGACACTGCCTCAAATTGAACATCTACATTATTTTGGGCTGTTCGAGAGCAGAAAGTTAATTTTTAAAAGACTTTAACATTGTAATTTTGACTCAACTTTACGTCACACACTGAAGTCACACTGAAGTTAGTTACAGTAGCTGATGCCTCCTAACTTCAGGGTGTGAACTTAAAAACAAGAAATAACTAGTAATTTCTTAGTTAGAATCTGGTATCTATCATATCTGAATAATTTAGAAGAATATGTGCTTCAAGCGCCAAGTAATAAAATATAAAAATAAAAAATATATATAATTAAGAGGAGAATATTGTCAATGCTTTCAAATATTCTTTAGGGTCAAATCAAGGACATTATATCACATTAATGAAACAGCCAAAGGGCTGGGTGCTGTGTCTGTTTATATTTAAATTAGTTTACAAGTTGTGTGCTGATATAATCAGTCGGTTCAAAAAGTGAACATTAAATACCTCAAATAAATCTTTAAAAAAATCATATCTAAAAAATCTAGAGAAATTGAGTTGTAAATTACAAGTAATTTTTTGTGCATTAAGTTATGTAAATAATCAAAATATAATATTTTGTCAAGTATGAAAAAATGAGAAAGAAATATTCGAGCTTCAATCAAGTTTTGATAATATTTAATATATTTGGTTTGAGTTTTTGCCACATGAAAAAAGTTTACTTTGCACACCCCTATACCAACTTAAAGATAAAATTATGTTTGGTTATCAATAACCACATTTTAGATACTAGTAAACTTTCAGTTCCAAAAAAATATCCTAAAATTAAATGTCACATAGTAAAGTTTTTTTTAGAAGTTCAGTTAAGGCTCTTTTATCATTTGAATAAAATTGAACAAACCAGGTGTAAACTATTTCGGTTTTGTTTTGTATCTAGTTCCACTGTACAAACACACCCACTTGGAGACAGATGTGAACAACAAAAGTGACCGTATAGAATGGGGGCATTGCAGATACCAATCCCTCTATAAACCAAACAGGGCCTATGAACTGGTCGTTCAATGGGTCTGCTCGTCTGGGACCATCGTCTCGGATCTGGTGAGTTCTAGTAAGGAGTTCTAGAAACCAAACATGGCCTACAAACTGGTTGTTCAATGGGTCTGCTCTTCTGGGACCATAATCTCGGATCTAGTGAGTTCTGGCAAGTAACTCTATAAACCAAACAGGGCCTACGAACTGGTCGTTCAATGGGTCTGCTCGTCTGGGACCATCGTCTCGGATATGGTGAGTTCTAGCAAGGAACTCTATAAACCAAACAGGGCCTACAAACTGGTCGTTTGATGAGTCTGCTTGTCTGGGACCATCATCTCAGATTTGGCAGTTCTAGCAAGAAACTCTATAAACCAGACAGTGGAGACGAACCCCTCTGCGAACACTGTCTCATATCTGGTAGGGAACTTGTTTTGTAATAAGCTAATAATTTTGGTTGCTTGGTTTATTTTGTGTTCCTCAGCGTCATGATTGACTATCAGCATTATAAATTATATAACCTAAATCGAAATGGTGAATTTAAAAAAATATATACTAGCATATGCTTGGAGAGAGAATGTGAACCCAAAATATGTAAATAACCACGTCCACTGCTGGATGATCACATGTTTGTACTTGTGTGTGTTGCAGATCATGGGTTGGGCTCGTAAGGCCCAGTCAAGTGGTTTCCAGGTGATACCCATTCCTGCTGACCCTCTTGCACTGCCCTTCACCCACAAGTCGGACCCGCTACGGGGGCCCATTTTCATCCCGTTGGACACAGAGTGTCTCATGGGAAACAAGAGTTACCTATTTGAAAGTGGGGAACACCATAATATGTTAACTTATTATATTACATTTATTTTATATACATTTTCTCGTGTTTCATGAAAATATTTTAAAGGTATACAATAGGTACAGTTTAACTCAGTCTGTAGCGTGTCTGCCTACTGAGCAAAGGGTCCCAGGTTCGATTCCCGGTGTGGCTGAAAAATGTATCATTGGTGAAATTTGGGGACTGGATGTTATGCCTCTCCTAGTCTTAAGTTAGATTATAATGCATATGAGTCTACGACAGGTCTAGCAAGCCGGTAGTGGATAATATATGGCTATTTTATTTGAGTTGTTCATTACAGATTATAATATTCAACAAATTTTGATTTTTAATCACGCATTAAAAAAACATAAATAAGAGGTGGTACGTTGGACTAGTTCAAAATTCAGCTAGTCCTTAAGTGTCATATTGTTTGGAAAAGTCTTGCCATCCCTGATATAGAAGTTACAGGAACAAATTTAAGTATGGTGTTTGTTCCTAAACTTTCCTTATTATTCCTCCATCTATAACTAAATACTATAGTTTGGTTAAATCCCTTGCCATTACAAATTCAAATCTTAAATTTACCTACGAATCTGAAATTCATACCAGAATCATTGGAAAATAGGTGGACATTCACTAAACATATTTTCATTAGCCACCAATCCCAAAGGCTCGCATCAGGGGTCGCATACTCCAAAGTGTCACTACAATGTTAACTGGATTTCTGGTGACGAGAAGATCGGGGTTTGGATCTCAGTTGGATGTACTGAATATGGTTATTCCTAAATGGTTTTCCACTCTCTTCATGCAAATCCAGGCACAGTTCCTCTAAAATTTTATTCCTATTCTATAAGTTTAATTAATGCCTGTGCATAGCACGGACATGCAGCCCAAAGGAAAGAATTTAAAATCATGTTCAGGGTATTGACAGGCAAACCTAATGGAAACAGATCATTAGGAATACCTAGACATACATGGACCTGAAAGAGAGAGGGTGTAATGAGGTGGACTGGATAGATCTAGCTCAAGATAGAGAAAACCTATTTTCGTTTTATGAGGTAATTGTATTATAGTTGGGAGAAGGTACAGGAAAGGTGGAGAGAAACATATAAAAGGGACAAACACAATATGGCTTTTACAACGAAAAGAAGAACACAATTCACACTTTACATTGCTGTCATTGGACAAAGAGGTAATAGCTGTAATAGAGTGTAATGAGGTGGATCGGATATAACTAGCTCAAGATAGGGATAGGGTATAATGAATGAGGGGACTGGATAGAACTAGCTCAAGATATGGATAGTTGGTGTACTTTTGTAAGTGTAACAATGAACTTTAAAGTTCCTAATGCCATATAATAAGAAAGTAAAACTGAATAGCTACTTAAAATGCATTGGATAAAAAGTTCATAAGCCATGGTTGTGCTCTTCTTTCAAGTAGCCTGCACATGTGAACTATACAGTTATTTGTAGGTACAACCATCAATGCTATCATGCTATCAATTTTATATTGGAAAAAAACAAGATTAATTAATTATCAAAATATAAGTTATAGCTCTAGATGCAACTTTAAAGTTAAGACTTAGATAGAAAGCTCTGAGAAGACCTATAACAAAATATATATATTTAAAAAAATAAAATTCAACAAGATTGATTATAATTTGCTTTTAATGAGCAACAAATTTTCAATAAAATAATATATAAACTAAATTGAACCATAGGTTGACGACAAGCTAAAATAAAAGTGTCACATGTTAAAAATGTGTTACAAAACATGGATATAATAAATTAAGGACAAAACAAAGTTTAAAGTTCAGCTGAGTTGTAACTAATTATAAAATTTGAATGTAACATCTCACAGTCATAACAACAATTAATGTTTCTCACGACTTGTTTCCATGATTATGGTATTTTACTTATCGAAACATGTCGGAAGAATATAAATCAACATCCTTCTGTGGTTGACTATCACTAGGAGTAATGGGACTGTAATAAGATAAGGCTTAGATTGTACAAATAACTTTAAAATTTCAAAAGATTTTACTTAACATATTAGATTACAAACCTTGTTTATATCCACTCTATATTATATTCTTCAAATCTTTGTAATGAGAACACATAATATCTTTATTAAACTTCTTAAAGACAAATGTTAACCTAATAATTAAAATTTTATAATTAGTTACAACTCAGCTGAACTAAAAACTTTGTTTTGTCCTTAATCTATTGTATCCATGTTTTGTAACACATTTCTAACATATAAAACTTGTATTTTAGACTTGTTGTCCATCAACCTATGGTTTAATCTATGGTTTAATCTAGTTGATGTTATATTAGTTTTTGAAAATTTTCATAAATGACAATTTGTTGCAAATTAAAAACAAATTATAATCAATCTTGTTGAATTTTAATGTCACTTAACACATCTATCAATTTTGAAACTATCTAATTCATTTAATTTTAAAAATATATAAATTTTGTTATAGGTATTTTCAGAGCTTTACCTCTAAGTCTTTTAAGGGGAGTTACCTTTCCCTGTACAACCAATGTTAAATTATGGTTCATTTAGGTACATTTTTTTCAAAAACTATGCAAGATATCACTATAATTTATATATATATATATATATTTTTTTTTTTGAAATTTATTTATGCACATTTTAACAGGAGATTTTTTTAAATATAAAAATAAACATATAATACATCTATATAAATATGTTGTAGTGTGTAAGAAAATTAGAAAAAGATATTGAAGACATTTAAAAATTAATATAAGTTATATTTTTTGAGATATTTATAAATCTCCCGTGCCTAATTGATCATAAAAAAATAGGTTCATTAACTATTATAGTTTCTGAGAAAAATGTACCTAAAGGAACCATAATAACTTTAATGATTACTACTCCTTACTTTAAACTACTTTAGAATATTTTCTAAAATGTTATAGATGCAACACTTGATTCATTGAATCCCATAATATTTGAGGAATTCAAGATCCATAAAAATCTCAAAAAAGTATCTCGAAAACTATATGAAGATATAACATTTTTAAGTGATTGATAAAAGGAATTATTTAGACTTGTTTAGTTGGGAACATAGCAAAGTTACAATAATGTATTAAATTCTTTTATTAATCTACTAAAAATGTGTTCTCTATGTTGTTTCTGACAAAACATGTGGCACCAAGCCTTAAAGTTGACCTTGGTGATCTTAAGGTAACGTACTCGCCTAAAGACCCGATGTTCGTGGGTGGGATCAAACCCAGCAGGGGTTTTCAGACTTTTTTTGAGCAATAAAACTCTGTAGCATGACTTTCTTCCTTTGTAGAGGAAATAAAACCTTCAATCTCGAAAATACCTTTCTCGGAAAAAATTTTAGGTTCTTTTGGTCTCATTCCTAGAAATTCTTGTGTGCTGATTATGATCTTTTGGTTCAGAAAGTGCACATTAAATACTTTAAATAAATAAATAAAAATAACCAAGACTTAAACAACCATTTTAAAACTAGATTTAAAATATTTTCACTTTAACCAAAATTGTACATTCCCAAAATATCTAGGATTTGAAAAAAATTATAAAATTCAGATTCAATAAATAGAGGAGCTTACCCAGCTCTATTTAAAGTCATTGTGAAGTTTTGAGGAGCTTGAACAATTGTGTCTTTTAGCCTTATATAACTTCCGAGAGAAATGAAATGGCCCATTTGACACTTTCCACTTAGACTAGTTATTGTTTTTTTTACAGTGTTCCCTGAGGAAACGTGGGACCAGCGTCTCTTTCATTTCCAAGAAGCTGTTTTGGAGAAGTTTGGCTTTGTGCAGTGTACGGTGGAGAACTTCAGTGTCAGCTCACCTGGTACTGTGGCTAAAACAATGACTCACCACGAGCAGTATGTGCATCTCACCGGCATCATGTTTGTGCTCATTCCTTATAGGCCGTGTCAGGTGAACATCATCATCATTATTGTTATTAACATCTTCTAGCCACTGGCTGGGCCTGTTTGGAACATAAGCCTCTCCGCCTCCTTTCCTCCCTTCACCTTGGCTCTGTCCTTTCCCGGCCTCCATATCCAACATCCTCCTTGGCATCCTTTCCCTCTCCATTCTTCTCACATGGCCATACCACCTTAGTCTCTCATTTCTCATCCTGTCAAATTTTATCTCACCAATCCAACTTCTCAAAAATCTCATTTCACTTGCCTGCATTCTGCTTTTATCCTGTTCCTTTATTACCCACATTTCTATAGGGTAGTACGTCAATATTGGTAGGTAATAGGCATTGTAGATCACTCCCTTGCACTTGTATGGAATATCCCTGCTCCAAATCAGGCTTCTCACCCTTCTGAAAAATACCTCTGCTTATCTTCCTCTCACTTATTTCTCTCCCGTTCCTTCCATTCTCCTCTACAATACAGGTGAATACACACTACATAATTGACTTTATTTGATATTTAGTGGAAACTTTGTTTATTTATAGTTCTCACTAATGTAATTAAACCGGCTAATAAATATGTTAACAAATTTTAAAAGGCAATCAAAAGGTATATTCTGCAGAAAACTACTGATGCTTAAGAACCCGTTCATGACCAAATAACCGGAAAATTATATGCAAGATTACACTCAAACCAGAAAAGTCTGTGTGTGTGTGTGTGTGCCTGTGTGTGTGTGTGTGTGTGCGTGTGTGTGTGCGTGCGTGTGTGTGTGTTGAAAAAAATACATATCAATTTATTTAAAAATCAAAAACTTACATAATCTTTTCCATATTTGTTTTAAATATGTTGTATTTTGCTAGTGATGTAATGAGAAGGAAGAGGATAAGGCTTAATAAAGCTATAAATTTGTAGAGTATAGCTGAGAAAAAAGCAGAATGTGAAATATTTTGGAAGCTTGATTGGGACGAAAGGTGGAAATAGAGAGTATGTAATGAGAAGAGAACAGCAGGGAGAGTTGTTCTATAGGTGTGTAAGAAATCTGCTATGGAGAAGAGAAGTGCCCTTGAAGTTAAAGGAAGTGTTGTACAGGGTGTACTTTGTACCTATTGTCACACATGCGGCAGAAATATGGACATTGAATGTAAGTGAGACTATGAAAGGGGAGGCCATGGGAATGAAGGTTGTGGGGAGCATGTTAGCTGGCTGTGGGAAAAAGACCACAAGGGAGGCTAAGAAAGAGATGGGAGGAGTAGATAACAGAAAGTGTGTGAGAGGAGAAGAATGGAAGCAAATAAAGGAGGAAGAATAGAGGAAGATGGAGGCATTTTACTAAACTGAGCTGTGCAGAGGCTGGAAACAGATAATGATGATTTTTGCTATCCAATATAATTTGTTTGGTTCATAACTTCTCTTCAAAAGCACACAAACTGCACCTAAGTATGAATCATAATTATTTCTAATCATTGACTTAAGTTCACTGTGACAAGAGATTGAATATGAATAACATGGCTGTCGACATAATATTGACTTGAATAAAATTATACAACTTTGTAAAAAGTTTTATCCAGCGTCTATTATTTTCATTTCGGTGTGCCACCCAAATCATGTTTCTGTGGCCACCCAATGACAATGTGTGCCATGGATTTGACATTTCTTGTCTAAGGTGTCAGCCTTGTGTTAAATTTGTCTGCTAATTACGGGGAGATCAGGGTTTGAATCAAGGTCCGTTCTACTGAGGATAGGTTTTTCCTAAATGATTTTCCACTCTCTTTCCATGATTCCTTTCTCATCCCTGCCCCATTAGAATAATTATCATATATGCGTACAACCTGAACAAGTAGTTAGATGCAATGATATATATATATACTTCTTTACTTAGTAGAATACAGAAAACCTCACAACAATGCAACATCTGGTTTGGGCAGTATTATCTACAGCTAGATGCTATCTGCAGGGTGAGATGAACTATTAATATGTATGGCTTGAGGCTTGAGCTGTATTATATACTAGAGGTGGGCTAAACGGTGATTTTACTATATCAGTGACTACAGTGACTGTGATTTTAATGTATTGGTGATTTATACCAGTGATTTTTCACTGTGACTGGCATTCACAGTGTCTTGATGGACCTATATTTTTTCACTTTCACAGTTTGTTGCTAGGTAGTAGGTACCTAGTAGACAACCACGCTCAAAGCTAGTATTTATCTGCTGTCCGAGTAGGCGAGTACAATCGAGTATTTCTGAGTACTAGCTATTTAATATAATAGTCCCATGACAATCGGTTGGAAGGAAAACTTAATAACTGGAGAGTTTGGCGGTTTGCAATGGAATTCGATACTTAAAGGCCTAACATAAACTCTTCCTGTCAGCATTGACATTGACAATTGACATACAGCCACCTAATATTCAGGTTTTATCTGGGTTTCAGGTTGCCTGACTAATGTACAGTCAATACAAACGTATGCATTTTAAGAAGCTTCATACAATTGAAAAAAAAAGCAAAAAATGTTATTTAATATTTTACAGTGAAATGTTATGTAATTAGGGCAAAACTAGTGGTCCAACAAACATTATGTTAAACTTAAGTATCACTATTAAAACTTATTTTATGTAATATGATAAACTCCTGTAATTTTATAATTTATTTACTGATCTGTTTACTACAATTAAAATTTATGTGAACATACCATAATGGTGATTGGTTTAGATAATGTTGTTTGGAATGCAGGTCATATATTATATTATTATAGTGTGATTTTATTTTAAATACCGTACATCTAATAGTAGATGAACTAGACATCTATTAGAAACAAATAAACTAATTTAAATATAAAGAAATAAAACTCATAACCACAGCACTGAGACTTAACATTAAATTAAAAAATATTTAATCAATAATTATATACACATACTTTAGATTAGACTATAGGATGATGAGGATCATCACTGCATTGTAAATATTAAATATTAAGGTTTATTAATTATTTTTTTTATATTTTTGTTACTTATTTAAATTTATTATTTGCGATTTTGGAGATAGGGTCACCGAAAAAAATAATAATTTTTTTTGTAGCCTACTTTTAAAAAGAATCTGAAATGTGTGATTCATTTAGTAAGCTCGTTTCTCGATTTTGTTCTTAACAAATATTTTTTATTTAAAATGCATGTGAATAAAACATTTAAAACATTAAATTCATTTTTCGTTGCAATCTGATACTGTTTTTGAAAAATGAGCTCTATGAGATCAAGTGTTTTAAATAGAAATAACATGCAAGTCAATAAGGTTGATTCTCACTTAGCTGGTAGAAAATAAAAAATAAAAGAATAACTGTTGCTATCTGATGTAATGTAAGTATCTCTGATCACTGATATCTCAATCACCAATACTTTTGAGATCTAGTCACTGGGATTAACAGTGATCAGATGGTATCAATGAAAAAATCACAGTCAGTAATTTATCGCCCATCTCTCTTATATACCAATGTTAGGTGTTATCCATGAAGTGAGATGGGCTCTTAATACTGGTTTGAGCAGTATTATCTACCTAATCTAGGTGCTAATCATGGAGTGAGATGGATTCTTAACACTGGTTTGAGCAGTATTACGGGGCATTCAAGTATTACGTAAGCACTTTTTTTTGCCATTTATACCCTTACATAAGATTTGTCAACTTTTTTTCATTTGTTCACAGGATTACCAATTATTATTTTTTTTGGTCATGCAATTTCGCCTATAATCTAAACAGGTAGCAAGACACATTCTAAAATAAATTAAAAATCTATGCAATTTATAAAGTGCTGGTAATAACACAGAGGTGTGAATTAATATTGGAAAATAATTATCAATTAACATTGGTATACAACGAATTTAAATTTATTGAACAGATAAAGTTAAAACAAGTTATAACATTATAAAAGTTTAAAATTTTATTTTACTTTTAGCTAATTGAAGTTATAAGAAAAGTAATATTAGTGAATAGGAGTACATGAATATTATATTTATAAAAAAACCAACCCTAAGCTCCATTTAATCCGATGACCAAGGTCTTTGAATCCACATTTCAACACTTTCATTTATTATGTTTCTATTGGGGGGGAGGGGCAGGGGCTTAGGTCACTCAAGCCTTGGCTTTGACTAGGCTTCTCCACTTCTTCTTCGTTTAGCCACTCAGCATCTTCATTGCTGCCCGAAGTCCAAGTGGCTTGCAATGCGTCCTCCCTCAATGTTGCTCGTCTTTCATTGTCTTACGTAAGCATTGTTTGGACCCCCCCTAACCCCCCTTGTCAGCAAAAATAAGCACATCTTGAACTCCATCCCCCCTAAGGTGCCGACATAATACTTGAACACCCCCTTATTTATCTAAGCTAGGTGCTATCCGTGGAGTGAGACAAGCTCTTAATATCTATGGTTTGAGCTGTATTATCTCCCTAAGCTGGGTGCTATTCAGGGGGTGGAATGGAATATTTAGTCCCTTCCATTTCTTGGAAAAGATCCTTGAACCGTAAATAATTGTTTTAACTTTACTTTATCATAAGATTGTGTTTTAATCTTCACTGTACATTTATAACATGGAACTATTTTTTAAACTCTAGAATGAGGGGGGAAAATCTTGTAAAAAATTCAGATAAATAGATACTTTTAAGGTTATTTCTTGAACTTGTTTTTCTCATCTATTTCAGTGATTCTGAATATACAACACATACAAATGTCTGTGGTAATGTTCTGCTTACAGAGGGCTCACAGTAACAGCATATCACGGCCTGGGTTGAGCAGCAAGCACCCAGGCATCCAGGGTGCCAGGAGGTACCCTGTCCACTCAGATGCACTGTCCAGCCCGCATGAGGAGTACATAACTCGTCATGTCAGTGGCAAGAACAATGACGACTACAATACAGAAAGAAGGGTACACCAATTGCATTATCATTTTATGTTGTGTATAATAAATGAACATTCTCTTAACTAGGCCTGTAACAGCAAACACGGGTTTGGTAACTGTTCTGCTTTAAGATTTATGAAGCCACTCCTCTGATGACGTCACCGGGGCGTCTCACGCAACCGTTTTTGTTAGTTCCGGTCTTTATCTCAAGTGGCGAGCATCTGCTCTTTGTTCTTTACTAGTTTATTATTCTTTCATAAATAAAACTAACAGGTTATGGGTTCAGGACGCTGTATTATCGTTTTGGAAGAAGATAAACATTGACTATTTGTTTTGTTAACGTGATAGGGCAGTGTAAATGCGGTAATATAAATATCGTTAGTGCCGCCTGAAATCACATCCATTAATTCAAGATGGCCGGCTTCTTGACACATATAGAAAAGCTGGGAAAGGAAAACTATGATACATGGAGACAACAAATGGAAGCAATTTTAATTAAGAACGACCACTGGGAATACGTAGATGGAACTAATCCTAGGCCTACAGCGGCAGTAGGTACTGACGCGGAAGCAATTGCTGATACCGCTAGACACGCGGCCACGTGGGACAAAGCTGACCGTAAAGCTAAAGCTGATATTATTTTAGCTGTGAGTCCTACAGAACTTTGTCACATAAGACATTGTGAAACATCGCAAGACGTTTGGCAAAAACTAGAACTAGTTTACCAGTCTAGAGGGCCTGCAAGAAAAGCTACACTTTTGAAAAAACTCTTGTTCACAAAAATGCAAGAAGGAGAAAACATGGCGGATCATCTCACGAATTTTCTCAACACAGTTGACAAACTCAATGAAATGGATATTCGCATTTCTGAAGAATTATTAACCATCGTGTTATTATACAGTGTGCCAGATAGCTACGATAATTTTCGTTGTGCAATCGAAGCTAGAGATGAACTACCGGACACAGAGTCTTTGAAAGTAAAACTTCTAGAAGAATTCAGTGCAAGACAGGACAAGAAAGCAGACTTAAATGGTGCGGGCGCTTTCTATGTAAAATCTTCCATAGGGCGAAGTCTAAATAAAAACAAACCTCCGGATAAAAACTGTGTAGGCCTACCTACAAATCAAAATAATAAAGTTTTTCAGATCCAAGGTCAAAGTGGTGTGCAAAATCAAAATAGGAATTTTAAAGCATCAAAACGGTTATATAAGTGTAACTATTGTAAAAAATTGGGACACAAGGCAGCCGATTGCTGGACAAAAATGGCGAATGAAAAGCAAGTTTCGATGGCATCAGAGCAAACCCATGCAGCAGCAGAAGAGATCGTGACATTGACATCATCTTCAGTGAGCACTCTCTGTGCGAAGTTAACGAGAAGAGATGACGTGTGGTGTGTTGACAGTGGAGCAACAACACACATGTGCCGCGACAAGAATAGTTTTTTGGAACTCACGCCAACCATAAGTCAGAAGGTTAGGTTAGCGGATGACAGAACAACTGACATTGAAGGCATTGGAACTGCAGTAATGAATGTTTCAAATAAAAAGGGCCAATTTGTAAAAGTGAGGTTAGAAAACACTCTTTTTGTACCCACACTTAAGACAAATTTATTTTCAATTTCAAAAACTGTTGAAAAAGGGCGAAGCGTGTGTTTTAATGCAAATGATGCTGAAATTGTCGAAAATGGTGAAGTGTTGTTAACTGCTCGTAAACGTGGAAATTTGTATTTTATCGAACCTTACATGCAAAGTGAGAGTTCGACACATGTAGCTAACGTGAGTAAGGCAGGCAATCTTAGTGAACTTGAAAAGTGGCACAGAAGATATGGACATTTAAATGCGTATGACTTGCAGAAACTCGTTCAGAAAGACATGGTTAGCGGTATGGATTTTAAGAAATCAGAAACATTTTCAACATGTGAAACCTGTATCTTAGGAAAGCAAGTTGCTACGCCTTTTCCAAAAAGGTCTGAGTCGAAGAGTGAAAAATTACTTGAATTAGTGCACTCAGATGTTTGTGGCCCAATGAGAGTGAAATCTCATGGTGGTGCTTCTTATTTTGCAACGTTTATCGATGATAAATCTAACTGGGTAGAAGTTCATTTTCTAAAACATAAAAGTGACGTGAAAAAGGCTTTTGAAACATTCAAAGCATTAGCGGAAAACCGTCACGAAAGGAAAATCAAAACTTTGCGGACAGACAATGGCCTGGAGTACTGCGGAAAAGAGTTCACAGAAGAAATGCGCATCGCAGGGATAAGAAGAGAACATACCGTAGCAGAAACTCCAGAACAGAACGGCAAAGCTGAACGCATGAATCTCACGCTGGTGGGGATGGCAAGATGTATGCTGTTGGAGTCTGGCTTACCAACAAGTTTTTGGGCCGAAGCGATTGCCACAGCTGCTTACATCAGAAACAGATGTCCATCAAAACAGCTGGAAGAACAAACCCCTTATGAAATTTGGTTCGGGCTAAAACCAAAAATAGGACATTTCAAGACGTTTGGTTGCAAGGCATATATGCTGAATAAGGCCCCAAATAAAGGAAAGTTTGACCCAAGATCCAAGGCAGGTATTTTTGTGGGTTACTCTACTGAATCGAAAGCGTATCGAATTTGGGACCCAGAAAAACAAAAAATATTGAGAAGCCGAGATGTAAAATTTTTGGAAAATTTTGAAACTGTCAAAGTTTCGGATGAACAAAAGGAGTGTGCGAACTTTGAACCTTCTTACTTATATGTTGATAACAGTGTGAAAGACCCTATTTCTAATGCTGATGGACATGTAGATAAAGTTCAAGAAAGTGATCCCATTGATCCTGATAGGCCTATTGAAGTCAATGAGAATTACCTCAAATCAGAAAATTTAAGCAAAGACTGCACAGTGATTGAGAATAAGAGGGGGCCTGGTCGACCTAAATTGATTAAAACAGGAAAGCCGGGACGACCAGCAAAACATTTTAATCTGGTTACGCCAAAACCTGAAAGTGCGAGCTTGATGTATGAAGAGGCAGTAAATCCATCTGTACAAGAAGCCTTAGAAGGACCTTATGCAGCTGAGTGGCAGAAATCGATGGAAGCTGAGTTCAACGCTCTGACACACAGCAAGGCCTGGACATTGAAACCACGCCCAAAAGATAAAGCTGTCATTGGTTGTCGGTGGGTACTCAGAACAAAGTATGGGCCAGACGGTAACGTCGAACGCCGGAAAGCTCGGTTGGTAGCGAAGGGCTATAACCAACGCCCAGGGATTGATTTCCATGAAACATTTTCACCTGTTGCGAGACTTAGCTCAATAAGACTAGTTGCTGCCCTAGCAGCTGAGTTAGGCCTTACTTTGTATCAGCTTGATGTTGTAATGGCCTACATAAATGGAGATCTTGACGAACAGATCTATATGGAACAGGCGGACGGTTTCATTACCCCTGGAATGGAGCGTCTGGTTTGTTCACTCGAAAAGTCCATATATGGCCTAAAGCAGTCGGGCCGACAGTGGTTCAAAAAGTTGCACGAGAGACTAGAAATTTTTGGACTCAAACAATTAGATTGTGACAAGTGTGTGTACCACATGAATGATGGTTGTGTGACTCTTATCGTGGTTGTTTATGTAGATGATTTGATCATAGCTACAAACAGTAAAGAAGCCTACACAAGATTGAGAGACGATTTGTCTCAAAACTTCCAAATGAAAGACTTAGGAAAGCTGCACTACTGTCTTGGAATTGAATTCAAACAAGATGAAAATTCAAAGTTGGTCACTATGTCACAGAAATCGTACATAGAAGATGTTCTCAAAAAGTTCGGAATGCAAGACTGCAAACCGGTAAATACCCCATTAGATGGAAACAGCAAATTATCCAAAGCCATGGAGCCATCTACGGAGGAGGAGGCAGAGGAAATGAGCGAAGTTCCGTACCAGCAACTCATCGGTTCTCTGATGTACCTCGCAGTATCTACACGACCAGACATTGCGTATGCGGTGAGCTCTTTGAGCCAGTACAACCTAAACCCCGGAAAAGGACACTGGGTTGCGGCGAAGCGCGTCTTGCGATACTTGAAAGGTACGAGCAACCATGGACTAGTCTACAAGAGATCTGGCGCTGAACTGATTGGATACGTGGATGCAGATTGGGGAGGAGCCCTTGATGACAGAAGATCATACACAGGCTACGCCTTTCAAGTGGCAGGCTCTGCCGTGACATGGGAGGCGAGAAAACAATCCACCGTGGCTCTTTCAAGCACTGAAGCAGAGTACATGGCTCTTACGGAAGCAGCAAAAGAGACAGTTTACTTACGAAACCTGTTAAAAGAAATCGGGTTCTTGAGTGTTAATGCAATACCAACTCTTGTTTATTGTGACAATCAAGGAGCAGAAAAGCTCATGCATAATCCTGTGTACCACTCTCGTACCAAACACATTGACATTCGGCATCACTATGTGCGTGAAGTTTTTGAACGAGGCGAAATCAATGTGAAATACATTCCAACAAACAAGATGGTAGCTGATGTGCTCACGAAAGGACTGTTCGGACCAAGCCATCATCAGTGCATACAAGGACTTGGCGTGATAGACATTAATAAAGTTAACACGTGTTTGAGAGGGGGTGTTGTGTATAATAAATGAACATTCTCTTAACTAGGCCTGTAACAGCAAACACGGGTTTGGTAACTGTTCTGCTTTAAGATTTATGAAGCCACTCCTCTGATGACGTCACCGGGGCGTCTCACGCAACCGTTTTTGTTAGTTCCGGTCTTTATCTCAAGTGGCGAGCATCTGCTCTTTGTTCTTTAATAGTTTATTATTCTTTCATAAATAAAACTAACATTTTAGCTTGTAGCTTAGAGTGATTGTAACTTAACTAAAGATTTATTTTGATGAGTTTACTGTGTAATCTCTTCTATATGACTTATTTTTTATAATATTGAATGAAAATTGATAAAAATAGAGTAAAAGAAAATCTAAACTAATAAAAGTAAATTTAACTAAGAAGGGCCACCTAGAGAAATAGGGAAAATGTAAGGAAAATCCAATGTACAAAGGTGACATCTCCTTCATTTCTTGATTCTAATTCTTGAGTTCAAGCTTGAATTTTCGATTCTGATTCTGATTTTTGAACTTTTTTTTTTTAATTTCTTTTCCAAGCGTCCAACCTCGTATGAAAAACAAATTAGGTATTCAACTTTATAACATACCAAAAAATTAAAAAACTTTCATGATCATAATATTTTTTAAATTGTATCAAAGAAAAATATCAATTTTATTTAGTATTAAATCAATCAAAATAATAAAATAATTAAAAATTACATTATAGTAAACATGTATTATTACTTAAAAATAAAGCCTCGTTGTTGAGAACACAAGTCTATTCAATTCACCAAATAGGACCGTTAAATGAAAGTGCACTGTTTTGACTTAATGAGATTGGAAATAAAACCTAAGTACCATACTCGTAACAAGCAAACAAACAAGATTATAATTGTAGATATCAGATAATAATTGTAGACAACACTTAATTTTTAAATTGTAATAAAATTAATAAAAAAGTAAAAATATATTTGTTTAGACCTATAACATTTGTCACAAATAAAACTGTAAATTTATAAAATAAAAAAGATTACCTTCGTTAAAAGTCTTCAAAACTGAAAATCAAACCAAAAATTCAAAGAAACTCAAAATTGATACAAGAAATTGCAGATTTTGTAACGGAAAGAAGAACACAGTTCACACTTTACAAAAAACTAAAGTCGTCCGCCATAATCAATACAACACCCGTTAGATCGCCAGAAATTAGTGAAGAAGTTTTGGGAACATTATATCGAATATATCGGACTATGCTCTAAACCTATTGAATTAAACTAAATATAACTATTTTGCTCTGTTTTTATTAACTATGTCGATTTTTGTTCAATTTTTATTAAAATGTCTTTTTCAAAGAGATTAAAAAACATTAAAAATTGAAAAGCAACAAAGAATATAATTACAGGAGAGCAGCCATCTTAATTTAATCTAAATATTGTAGCTTTCGATATACACGATTTGATATATCGATTGTTTGTTTAGAATCGATTCATGTATTCTGACAATCTTACTTAACTTTTACTTTAAAAAAAAGTGTTTCAGAGTTGTTAAGTTTCTACCTCTTGTTGCTGTCAGAATGTCTGGTTGTATTATATTTGAAACCATTTATTTTTCATGTAGAACACCTCAAAATGTTAGGATCATATTATATTCAGGGTTGTACTATATCCAGGCCAATACAGTATATTCACAATTTGCCGGCAATTAAGTGAAATGGCAACTAAACTAATATGAGAAATAATCTTTTATTACCTATTCTGAATGTTGCCGTTTTGTTTAGTTGCCAGTTTTACTAAGTGCTAATAATCGAAGTAGCAAGAATCGTAGTATTAAGATCATTTCTTTATTCTTTCAATACCAGTAAGAATCGAGGTGTTGAGTTTGACAGCCCTAATTTAAATACAAATTATTTACACATTTTTCCTTTTTCTTTGGGTGGGCTTTCTTCATTAAATATACTCTTATTTGTCTATTTTTATCAATTTTCAATATTGTAAAATTATTTAGCCATTCCACCTCATTATTAAACATTGTATATAACTTAGTGAGAGAGAGGGCAGAAATGAACTCTAGAGGTGTATGAAACTTCGAATTTAATTTGGCTTTGAAATAAGTATCAACTTTGACTTCGTTTCGAAAAGAATTTTGGCTCAAAACCGAATCTTGGAAAAAATTATGATCTTAAGAGGAAATAGTAATATAGTATGATCATTTAAAATAGATTAATTAACTTTATGTTAACATTTTTTTGCTAAGATGCATTCATTATTACATTCATGTATAAATTAATAGTCTGGACTCTGGTTGTTGAGATTTCCCAATAATTATGTTGGGGCTGGAACACCAATAAGATAAGCAATAATATAGTTCTATAACAAATTCCAACTCATAATTTTGAATCTTGAATTTGATATTTTTTCGAATCCTCAAACCTTAAGAATTCGAGGATTCCACCTCTAGTATGATGTTTACCACTATTTGTTAAATGTGATTACAGACGGGGTTCCTATGGTCATGGAACCACATGTTGAGTCGCAGATGGCGGTCCTCGTCGACTCCCGCTACTGGGGACGAGATGTTCCAGGCCAAATTTCTGCGAGATTTCCGAGAGTTCTGCGCCAACACCAACAACCGCCTGCTCGACTTTTGGGATACATCATGGGCCCTCAAGACGCAAACATCTAAATCTTTGGGTTAATGGAAATTTGGTAGAAAAGATAATATATATATTCTTTTGTGTGTGTGCCATAAGAAATTAAGGAAAGAACTTCCAAAAATTAACTATCCATTTTCTGTTTATCATTGAGGATATACAACATTGGCCATATCAGTTTTCTGTTATTTTAATGTTTTCCATTTTGTAAATGCTATTATTTGATACATATATACATTTTTATTTGATTAATAGGATCCTGTACTTTCTTTCAAATATAACGCAATGTACCATCAAATTGTAAAGAGATGTATTTTAGGGATGTGTGTGAATTGAAAATATCCAAATGAGACGAGAAAACTAAATTTCTTTCTTATCTCTAAAGTTCAAAATTAATCTAAAAAATTTGAGAAATTTGTAAAAAATGATAAAGCGAATAACTGGCATAGAAAAATAACAAACCAAATTGAGAATTTATTATTTCTAATAAAACTGTAAAAACCCTAAAATACGCCGAATATAAACCACACTTTTTCCCCAAAAACAATCTTCCCTAAGAAAGCTTTTGTATGTAAATATTATTTTTCAATATAAAATTTTAACATCATAAACTTACAAAATTAAATTATGAAATGTATGCATTGCAACTATCACTAGTTCATTAATGGCATTTAAAATGTTTGCAAGTCATATTTTAAGTGTTTTAAATAGTTGACCCAAAGCATGTAATAGCCCAAATATCAAAAGAAACTTAAGCACTATATAAACTATATATTCACTTTAATATACATAATTTACATTTTCGTTACTTTCAAAGGAATTTTACTAGTCCCATTTTTGCATCTCAATATTTTTTAATATTCTTGTCTTGATGTCATCTTGATTTAAAAAAGGGATTTTCACACATCTAAAAGAGTATATTGATAATTTATTTAAATTTCGATGTTCACATTAAAAATAAAAATGTATATAATTATTAATACAGTATTTATAAAGTCCTTGTACTATAGGCAATATTGTAAAATCGGTTCCCATTCATTGAGATACTTTTTCGTTTTGAATCTTGATGAGGAATTGAAGTTTCATGGACTTTAATTTGTTTTTGAATTCAGAGTAGGTCCAACTGTTATGTAGTTCATGAGGAGTGTGCAAAACGTAAACTAGATTTCATAATATTTTGTACTTACCAGAGTTTCGGTTTGCATTTTCTAGAATATCAAGAACCATTCAGCCACTTATAATAACCGACATCCATTTAGACTTCCAAAGAGACAATATACTTTTTTTTTTGCTGCCGTGTCTTACTACCCATTCAGATTATAGGCATAGGCAATAACTATGCTAAAGTGTTAGAAATCAGCAGGCTGGTTGAATTTAGATTAAGTGTACTCACATTTTCAGGAAGGGAGCATGGAAAACCATATAAAGAAAACCACTCTCAATACACCCAACCAGGGATTTGAACCCTGATCTTCTCGTCATCTTCAGACGATTCTTTTGGAAGAGTGATGACTTGGACCATTCAACCACCAAATTGTATAAATCCATGTTAGTTGTTAGCTTCATTATAATTTGAGTTTAGTGTCCTAATGGATATTCATTGTTTTTCAAATGTAGGTAAAATAGATTAAAACATTTAACATCTTGATTATATTTTTTTAAATTTTTCTTCTATTTATTATACAACAAATTAAAAAATGACTTGAAACGCATATTTGTATAGATTGTTGTCCCAAATAAAGGTGTGTTAACATCATTAGTTAATCCAAACACTTAGATACTTTTAAACTCCCAAACAATAAACCTTTTCTATAAATCAGAGATAAGTGCCTATTAATGCTCTTAAGTTAGACCGAAAACCTATACTCTACTTTTATTATTAGTCAGCTTTGACTTGGCTTTAAAGAAATTAAGCTTCGATAATTAAGATGGGCATATAACCCAACCAAGTAGTCAGACCCGGTGTAAAAAAAAACGCCAAAATTTGACACTTCATGAATCAAACAAAAATTTGAACATGAATTAAGATTCTCTGTTAAATGGCAATTTTATTAACTTTGATGGTCAATTATCTTTCAGCAGATAGAAAGTTTTATGTGCACGTAAAATGTCTTAGTTTTGTGATTTGTTATATTTCACTTTATTATCTGTGTTTTGCTGTAGACCTGCAGTTTTTTTTTAAATTTGTTATGTCTTGCCTTCATCACCATCAACAGTTTCTAACCTGTGGTCAGATCAATATATTAAAATGCCTCCATTTTCCTCTTTCCTGCCATCTTTCTCCCCCCTTTTATCTATTCGATTCTTCTCCTCTCACTTGCACACTTTATGTTATCTACTCTTCTCATCTCTTTCTTGGCCTCTCTTGTGGTCTTTTTCCTACATACTTTGCTCCATAATTTTCTTTGGTATTCTCTCCTTCTCTATCCTCATTACATGATCATACCATCTCAGTCTTGCTTCCTCTTCTATCTCATATACTCCATGTACCCCCACTCTTTCCTGGATAACTTCATTCCTAATCTTGTTTCTCTTTGTTACAGATAACATGCTCCTCACAAACTTCAATCCCATGGTCTCCCTTTCCTAGCCTTTTTTATATTGCCTTCTTAGCTTTCTTTAATTTGTATCAAACTCTGGTATATATATTAATTGTTAACATTTATTTATTTAGAATATATATCATATGGTATATTAAGTATTGGTGTACCTGCTACTCATGGAATGTACTTTAACCATTCCTTATGTTTTATATCTTTATTATTTCTATTTCATCCCAGTTGTGATATGCTACTTTCTCGGGCAGAACAAGCAATTTGTGCCATTAATGTTCTATACTTAGTCTTACAGTCATGCAGGTAAACGCCCATTAAATGTTCCTTTAAATGAAGGAACTAGTATGAAATCAAAATGAATGCTATTCAACACCTAGTCAAACATGTTTCAATCTAAGAATCCTGTGATATTGTAAGTTTAGAATGTGCACAATAAACCATTTGAGTGAGATTTTGTACTTTTAGTAATGATTATTGCTAACAAGGAATAGAGTAGCTTATATAGAGATAATTTTGTTAAATCATAATTAGAGATGGGTTGAATTCTTGAATGTTTAAAAATGTTAAATCTTAATAAAACTAAAGAGTATTGAAAGTTTAAAACCATAAAATAAAACTTTGTATTGTTTAGGAAATTAGCACAAAACAAATTTGTTGACAAAGTTATGTTGACCATAAATATTGATTTCACTTTCTTTTCTTTTAGCACCCATTGGAGTTATACACTTATGTAATACTAATTAATCCAATGGGTTAGGGATAAGGAAGGTACATGGAGAATAAGTTGGGAATCCATTTGGAAAAAACAACCTATCAATAGACCCTACCGGGATCGAACCATGATCTCCCTACCTTCAGCAGTCTAGTCTCTTGCTAGAGTAGCACCTTAGACCGTGCAGCCACTGAAACAGGTTTCTGATTTCACTTTTTATTTATCACACATATTAAGGATAGTCCTTTTGATTGAATTTATTATTTCTCTGTGATTTTGTACAATTTTGAATTTTGTCCTTTTATTTTTTTAGCTAGCTCAGGAAACTAAAATATCAGGTTTTCTTAACAACGCAAGTTTATTAGGGTCAGAGCCTCTGGGAGGAATTTCATCTGGGGGTACAAAGTTTTTTCGAGACGCCTTCCATTTTCCATTAATCCTGTCTAAAAAAAATTAATTAATACTATAAGAAAAAAGATAATACTTAATCTATACTTTTATATCTAAAAA
>CABFOW010001074.1:122952-144544 GCA_902141385.1 Timema californicum
GGGGGGGATAGTCGAATTCTATTATTAGTAGTGGAAATAATATGAAAGCTAGTCTTCATTGTATGCAAATATTTTCTGAGATCCCAAGAAATTCTCAGACCCCTTTTAGACTCCCGGGCTCAGGTATGTATGAGTTAATGAAAACTTCCGACTTCTTTGAATATTCGTTCACTTCATAACACACTAAAAAAATTGTTTTTATTTCAATCACAAACTAATGTTTGCTCAAAAAAATAAATCTAAACTAATTAAATTACATTTTGTGATAGTAACTTAATTTATCATTTTGAGATGAAATATATTAATATTTAATTATGTTTAAAATAAAGCATTTTGTAAATTATATTTAATACATTACTTCAATTTATATGGTTATGCTAAGTATAATAATTTTATCCAACATTAAACTTTTTTTAAACTATTCAAACTTCTATTCGGATTCGAGAATATTTCGCACACTTGCGTTTAAATAATAAATGATTATACCAACTGCATAAAATGGTGATTTCAATACAAGACCTTCAAATGTGGATTTGAGATTTTTTTTTATTCCTTTTAATCGTGAATATCTCGAATATTATAAGATTCGAGATTAATTAACAATTCAAGCATCTCATCTCTAATCATAAACAATTAGATATTGTATTAGTGTTAAATAAAATATTGTGACTATAATATTATTATTAACAGTTTGTTACCAATACTTTTATAAATGTTAACCATTATATTGTAAGGCTCATTAAAGTAAAATAATAAAAATAATATATAATGTTCTCTTTTATTAAAACAATCCATAATATCCTATTTGTAAACTACATAAAAAACAAACACTTTATACCTATTTATTGAAACACAAAATAACCAACTAAACTTGTATTACTTTACAGTAAACATATTTCTGGAAAATTAATTTCATTAGTCATTATTTACCAATGTTTGTATACAAAATATTGTAAACATGACAATATTTTAATTCCCAATATACAATAGGGATAATATATATGTATATAAATTGAATGTATAATGTTTTAAATTTTGTTGGATAGACAGAATACACTAATAAAGGATCATAATTGTTTTATAACCATCAACCTTGGTAGTCTTAGAGTAAGGTGCTTGCCTCAGGACCCGATGTCCTTGGGTTCAAGCCCAGACGAGGTCAACAAATTTTTCTTGAGCGATAAAAATCATAAGCACAATTCCCCTTGTAGGGGAAGTAAAGCTGTCGGTCCCAAGTCGATTGTGGCATATAAAAGAGCTTTGGAAGGTATGTGAAAATATCTTTTCTGGCCAAATTGGTAGGCCCTTTCGCTATCGCTAATGGAAATTCTCGTGTACTGATATAATCAGTGGGTCCAGGAAGTGCATGTTAAATACCTAATATAAATAAAAAATGTTTATAACTAAATATTCCCATTACTTTTTTTTACTATTTTGTACTGTGTTATATGTGAACTTTTGGACCTACAGTTAATGTGTACCCTCTCTTTTTATCAAAGTTTATTGAATCCAGACATCCTTCATTAATAATTTATTGAATTATATACAATTTGATCAAGTGTGTCAATTATTTTAACCCTTGTTCATTATTGGACTTTTAAATTGTAAACACAACATTAAATTTTGGGAATCGGTAAATTATGTTTTTAATAATGCTATTTTTAATTTGATTTAAGTAAATCTTCTATAAACTGTCTTAAAGCAGATTATATATTTATTTATTATCCTAAATAGATCAACATGAGTACATAATATTTCTTTATAAGAATGTTTAGTTAATGTCTAAATAGATTTTTGATTTATTTTATTTAAGTATTCTGTGTTATTGTTAGTAATTGACAACATTAGCACCATTTGTTTTGATGGGTATAGTAAGTACACTTAAGGTTAATGTCAGAAACATGTTTTCTTTGTAACATAAAACATATAATGTTATGGTTAACTACTTCTTGTATTTAAATCAATAATTAACTAAATTTTACACTATAATACCTTTTTCGCTCTTACGGCATCAGGCTTCTATTTCATTCCTAAATTATTGCATTGCAATAACAAACAAGATGTCTCTAAAACCCCACTACGTTTAATGATGTATCTGAACAATATTACCCAGCCTAATTTAATTAATTTGATCTAACCTTATATATATTGACACACATGAGTTTTGTTAATTTGAGAAAGTGTATAGCTAAATACAGTAGAACGATTTTAAGGGATTTGTAAAACATGTGTCTCAAGTGTATTTTTGTGTTTTAAGTTTCCCTTGCTGTATATTAAGAGGAGCTACAAGCTATGTTAAACACTATCTTGTAATGGAAGGTTAATTATTAACTGACAATCTTAATAATGTGATCCCAAATATTGGTGTATTGATTATGAATAATATATTCTTTTAGCACCGCGTCTTACTACCCATTCAGCTTGTACACTTATGTACTAATTACTCTAATGGGTTAGGGATGAGGAAGATATAATTTATAGTGAGTGTACCCACATTTGCTTGGAGCGAAGGAGAGAAAGAGTGGTAAACCATTTAGAAAAAACCACCCAGAGTACAACCGACCAGTATCAAACCAATATCTCCCCATCATCGGCAGTCTGTCTAGTCTATTGTGGGAGTGACGCCTTAGGCAGATAATATTATTAATAATTCATTTTTAAAGTGTTATGTAACCCATGAAAACATGTTTCCATCATTCAGTGTAAGTGTACTCAACGCAATTTTGTTGCACACATCACAGAGATTAGCCTTTTATTTCGAGTTAACTATGAGCCTAATATCTACAGCTCATTGATACGTAAATCATGGTTTCCTATCCTGTGCACTTGTCGACTAAACCCTATAAATAATCTATAACTTAATTTTTATTCCAAATACATTTTCCTATGTTCACATCCTTATAATGTTTTAGTATGTAGCCATTGTACCAGTTGGGACACCTGCTTCAAGACACTGGCGCGGCTAGTTCCCCCTGTGGTCTGATATTGCTCTACACTGCTCTCGTAGTCCCACACCTTACTCACATCCTCTGTGAACTTCTCACTGCAATAAACACAGACAGCTACATTATCTTTGAGTTTTGTAGTCAAACACAAGAAACTTTCAATATTTCACTGTCAAGAATAGTTTATTTGGGAGGAAAACATAAACTTCCCTAATCATTGGTTAGTTTCCCAATTTTTTTAAATACTTTATGTTGACAGTTGAATGTTATTTCTTTATTAATATATATATTATCTTAATTTTATAGCACCATGAAATTAATTTTAAAAAATTTCCACTTTAGTAGGTGAGCATATGTAGAAAAATCATAATCCGTGGCAGAGTTTTTTATGGAAAGGTGGGAGGGTGATTTTTTCTTCAGAAACTATCTGTAAGTTAATAATATTCATGGTGTCACTCTTTTGTGTGTGGCGTATAGCATTTATGATGTCATCAAGATAGCCGCCAATGAGATTCAGAAAATCTACATTATCTCAGCTGTTTATCAACCAATTTTCCTTTTAAATGGCTCATATTAAAGATAATTAAAATGTCTACGAAAAAGGTTCTAAAGTATTCACTCTAAAGTAAACATTATTTGAGATATTTTCATAAATATGGTTTTGGAACTCAATAAATGTACTTTATTTTTATTTTAATAAGAAAACATAATCATTTCACATTTTTCTATAATAATTAATTTTTATTTGATTTAAAATTTAATAAAAATAGGATTACAAATATGAATAGTAAAACACAGCTGCGTCATTAAATAATCTTCTAAATGTGATCAATGCTGTTATTGTTAATTATAATTGTCATTGTTATAATCTGTCTCTTCTGATAATATAATCTATGAATCATTGTCACATTGTTTGTCTATACCTCCTCATTCACACATATTAGTACACGGTAGTCTGCTTACAGAACATTTACAGGGTGGATGATGTCTATTCTTTACGCAAGGGCATTTGATCAACTTGAGAATCGAGCCCGGAGCACATGGCATTTTGCAGAGAACAGGAGCTACTTGCCCATTCTTCGTGGTCCATCCATGTCCAATAGGGGATAAAATTATTGGCTGAGGATTACAGTCTTGGTTCCAGATCATCATTTGGTAGCTGACCCTCTTCACTGTAGATATAAAATAACTTCTTATTGGTGGTAACTTTTCCCAGCTCGTCTGTTTCTTAGACAACACAGACCAACGCAACTCTTCAGGTTTATTAATGTTTGTTCTGGGCTGGTAGATTTGGCAGATGAATGCTTTTAGTAGTGCCATTACTTGATCAGGAGTGGTGTCTTTGGTTCCTATTGAGCAAAGGACCAACATGGTGTCCTCCATCGCTGCAGTGAATGCTTTCCAGTATGAAAGTTTACCTTTCCTTAACAAAGTGCCTCTGCAATCAGATTCAGACAAGGCATGAAAAGCTGGCAGTGCAGAAGCCTTCAATGGGCCAAGTGAAGAGTATACATCTGCAATCGATATAACTTCTTTGGAAGTGAGTACAGAGTAAGATGTGGTGTGGTGGGAAGTTTTGGATATCTTCTTAATATACTAAGAATCAAAATATCTGTCTTGTGCGAATATATCAAGTTTTATTGTTCCTGTTTCTGCGGCATTGATGGCGTGAAGAGTTATCTTTGTACTTGGCTCTTCTTGTGTCTTCCGAAGATGGTCTAAAGAACAACCTGAGGAGGCAACTTTTGAACGTCATGCGACTACAAAGTATTTCTTCATTAATTGTTCATGACAAATAACTTTTTGAGCCAAGTAAGCAGTTAGTTCATCTTTGGTACAAATATCTGAAAGTAATTTTGGCATTGTAACGTTGACTATGTTTGTGCTGTCGGTGATTTTATAACACGTAGACACAATACCCTGGTTTCTCTTTTAACTTGTCATATTATTTATGGTATGTTCTTTGTATATATTTTTTTTAATGCTTCAGCCATAGGTTTGCATGTTTAGATGTCTTAACCCTTGCCTAATAACTTGAAGCTCTTCCTTTCCATCAATAATTGCCACAGAAAATGTACTTTTCTCGGGAGTATTGATAGAATCTGCTTATGAACTGGTTTGGTTTTGAGTTGAACTGCTGCTTTGTGGTGTGATTGGAAATGAATTCAAACTCTATATCAATTTACTCTTTTGAGAACATAGATGCATAGTGACATCATAATTGAAAAGTGATCTTGGTACAGCAGAAAATTCATAGACACATATTGTCTCACGTAGATCTATGTCACGTGATCGGCTTACAACAAGTAGCTGAGCAAAGAGTGCTCTATCTGATTTTAAATCTTTAACAATTGTTCTTTTGGCGCCTTAACACAAATTTGATTTATTCCTCTTTATTAGTTCCCATAAATTGATGGTGTTGGTTTCAGACACGAGTCTTTTGTTTTGAATTCATCATATAGTTTATTACAAAGAATATGCATCTGACCGACATCTCTTTTTATACATTCTAAAAAACAGCCTTGGTTGCAACATTAATAAGTTAAAGACCTGATTAGAAAAAAGGATTTCCCACTCGTTTAAGCTCAATACGTAAGTTGTTTATTGCAATATCCTCTCCAAGTATAGCTTGTTTAGAGTCATCATTTATATTTATGTGATGGTGTTTGTCCTACAATTCCTGCCAAGTTTGAGGTCTCAACAGATATACGATGAGTTTTATAATATATTGTTAGGCCAACAGCTACTTGAATAGGAAAATCCTGTGTCTGTCTGCGCTTAATTAAATCCCTGCACACCATGCAAGGTCTGACTTTCAGTTAGGCATTCATACATGAGAGTTTGAGACAATGTAGCAGCTTTATGGTTCAAATGTTTGTTAGCAAACTGCAAACTATCTAAATATTTTTTCCCACCTATACACCATTTGAAAAAGGATAGAATTTATTTTGGTATTGCATTAGTGACCTGGTACTCCGTAATAGAACCTTTAAATTTCCATTTCTCCTCTGTCAGTATGGATTTACGTAATAATTTAGCTGCTTGACACAAAACCTTCATACTCGTATTCATGTTAGAATTGGCCTTTGCCAGTGACAGCAAAACATCGTCAACAGACTTCAAAGAAATATACTGAGTTTAATTTTTGGAGATATGTTCGGTAAGTACTATATTCATGTAAAACAGTTCAATTTCAATAAGTGTTTAAAGAGATTTTCTTGACAACATGTCTTGTAACACCATTCGAGTGACATCTCTCTGTAGTGTATCTCAGCATCTGCCACTGTGACAACGTTTACTTCCAAAAGCACTTTAGTAAACAATCTATGAATTCTACCTTACTAACACATTCTGGCACATTAAGTGTTGTTTCTATTTTAGCTGTACTTGGGAATATATTGATGACATTTTTCGTATAGCATTCCTTGTGGTATGCTAGATCGTATGCACAAGCATCTTTTTGATTAATGCATCCACTCAATTTCAAGTTCCATTTGCTATTTTCACTTTTGCTGGACAGCATCGTAGATCTTATTACCGGCCTCTTCGGTCAAAACAGTACATAAGTGATGTCGCCTAGTTTTGGGTCTATCACAAAAGAAGCAGGCATTTTTTTGTAGCTTTGTGCAAGTATTGAGAGATCTTGTACACAAAAGGTCCTTATTGTGTTCTGCGCTTGTGAAAGCTTCTTCATTTTCTGCTTGCTGTATTTTGATTCTGGCTTTTAGTATATCAATATTACTTGGGTAGATGAATTTCTTGTAACAAGACAAATTCTATCAGGCATTTAACTGACTTTTTTCTTCATCTGTGATATTATAAAAGTGTTCAAGGTGCATATAATCACTGTCTTTGGACACAATTCGAACTATTCCTGCGTCTAAAAGTTTTTGTTTAGTACCGTACATACTTGAGTTTTTAACTAAAGCCTCCTTCAATTGACGACACAATAAGCACAATTCAAAGTATATTACACTCATGCACTTTCGTTTAAGACAATTGAGGTTGATCTAATTTCAATGGACCTTCCATATTTTAGCTGGATTATACTAGCTGAAACAAAACTAACAAATAAAAACTATTTATTATAGAAAAATATGATATTAAATGATTATATTACCTTATTTAAATAGGAAAAAAGTACAATTATTGAGTTTCAAAACCATATTTATGCTAATATCTCAAATAATGTTTACTTTAGAGTGAATACTTTAAGAACCTTTTTCATAGACATTTTAACTATCTTTAATATGAGTCTTTAAAAAAAAAAATTAGTTGATAAATAACTGAGATAACACAGATTTGCCATCTTGATAACATCATAAATGCTATACGCCACACACCAAAGAGTGGCACCATGAAAATTATTAATCTACAAATAGTTTCTGATGAAAAAATCACCCTCCCAACTTTCCGTCACGCGACTACATATGGTCCCCTACAACTTATAACAAATGAAATGCTAATTTCTTTAAAAATCCTATACCCAAAGTGTAAACATAGGTTAGTATGTTTAAGGTGGGGACGTAGGGAACGTGAGTAAAGGGAAGTGTTTGTGAAGTTCTTATAGCAAAACTTTTTTGTCCTAAGTAAATCAAATATTCCTTCAGTAGAAATATAAGGTTTAATTTTCTTTACATGGTGATATCAACAGTTGTTGAATATTCCTCATGAGCATAGCAGCATTAGATGACAAGAATGAAGAGAAAAAGTTGTTTTTAAATCCCAGGACACTCTTGACAGGTATTCAACAACTGTTGATATATACATGTTAGGAAAATTAAACTCTATGTTTGTACTGAAGCAATATTTGATTTATTTTGAGCAAAAAAAATGTTTTCATATAAAAACTGCAAGAATACTTCCCTTAACTCGTATTCTCTAAACTTCCACCTTAAGTTAAAACAAGAAATACAATTTGTAGATTTTATAAGCCCAATTTAATTATTAACTTAGCAAGGGAACTTTATTTTATCTTTGCACATGTTTGGTGTTTGTGTCTGTGCATAAAAATATATTCTTAATTTTCGACTCTCGATTATAATTAATTACTCTATGAGGTATCATGCCTACTATGGTTCATGACAGTGTTAGTCCCATAGGCCTACCTGATTGATTTGAGCTGTTCCAGAGCAAGCTCTGACAGTGACACCCTTAGTTGTTCTGCGAGAGCCACCACTTTCCCCGCTAAACTGTGGGCATCTCTGAAACCAACCTGCATCAGAATGGTTTAACATATTGGTACATTTCTGGTGTTATTCAAACAACTCGTCCATCATCATCACGTTGTTAGAAAATGTTCAAAAACATTATCACTCAAAGAGGTTTGTATCGAAATCAGCACAAATACAGTTCAATTTTTATAGTAAGAGCCGTTTAGGAATTACAAACTTTTTTTTTTATTCAACATTGATAACATTTTACATGGATGGAACCCCTCGAATCCCAAAAAAAGAAAAAAATTCCTCCAATGTTTCAAGTGAAATTTGTTTAGAGCTCTAATACTGCTTATTGGTGGTTCGGAATGAAGAATAATTATAGGAAGAAGTTAACAACTAGACCCCAGACAAGTAATTTACACTTAACTGAATGTATGAATGTTATAATGATTGGATTATAAGAAATAATTTTTACTTTATTTCCATTACCGTTTCCAGCGTGTGGCAGCTTTTTATTTGAGCTATATATTTTCCAGTACCGGATTGCTAGGCCTGTTGTATCTTCAAATTCCTTATAGTCTAACATAATACTAGGACAGACACAACATCCAGTCCTCGACTCTTAATTCATCACTGTGAAAGGATAAACTCACATTTCACCAATCATAACAGTTTTCTGACACGCCGAGATGCTTAGCTTAGTAGACATACAGGCTACCGACTGAGTTAAGGTTTCAAATAAAGTTTGTTTACTATTTTCTACTATTCTATTATATTTATATTCCCTTTTACGTTCTTAATTATTTTTTCTAGTAACTTTTCAAGCCGTCATTAAAGGTCCTTCTTTTGAAAATTGGACAGTATTATGTTATGTTAGTTCCTAGAAAACAAAATAGGGATGACCAATAAATATGTTGTTAATAAATTCTGCCTCGTTGTTTAAAATAAAAGTACTTTATTAAATGTTTTAAGGCGTACTTACTCCTTTTCTGACAAGATAGTAGGCCACATCTGTAGCTAACATGTCAGAACTTAATGCTGCTCTGCACTTATTTTCATTGATCTGTAATATTAAAGATAAAACACACCTATTTATTTAAAACAAAATTAGTTTACACTCTTAACCTGAATAAACTGTCTGTGACAGTGAAAGCCTGTCCTTAAAATGTGTTTGTGTATTTTTTTTTGGTGTTCTAACATTTTCAAATCCAGTATCACTAAGGTAAGTGTGCTGGCTATCCCTCCTAAATTTAAAACTTGATTTAACCTAGTGATCTATTTAAAATAACCTTACAATAAAATGTTAATTTCTCTACTTTATACGTTGTAAAGAAGTTGAGTCTACCATGGATAGAGATAATCTAATCCAGTGGTTCCCAACCTGGGGTATGCGACGAACTGGTTGGGGAGTACGTGAAAATAATATTGGTAGTGGCGGAAAACACAAAAAATAAGGGGTTAAAATGAGAACACAAAAACAAAGTTATAAAGTATTGGTTAACAAAGAAACACTTATATGAAAGTATGATAGCCTACTCGCAAAATGAGGAAAAGGAAGGAATAGATGTAGGCTTAGAATTGATTGATAATTGGTTGTCACTAGCCCCGCCCACCATCAACCATATCGCTCGATTATGCATGGGTCCTCCCCCTCTCCACCAAAACTGTCACTGCACATCACGCACTATTCTTTCTCTCCCCCATTTTTTTTTTTTTTTNNNTTTCTAGTAATTCTATAAATATCCCGAATTGTCTCAGAGCTTCTAGTTTCAAAGTTTTGATTTCAAATGTGATTGAAAGCAGGCCATCATTTTAGTGTTCGATTGGGTGTCAAGTGAGTAACGTGTATTAATAAGCCTAGCTTCATTCCTTTTTTTATGAGTGCTTAATTAGAAATGTTTAGCTATTATTTATTGTTTTGAGTGACTTTCTTTTGATATTGTTTTGTGTTTAAAAATGGATAAGTGGTTGAAAATTGGAACTCTTAAGAGAGCTGCAACTAGCATTTAATTCAACCTGCTGATTCAGCAGCTGCAAGTAATTTGAAGCAGCCTGATGATTTACAAGCACAAGAGGACCAGGGTGGAGCAACTGATAGGCCTGTTCTGGTAAGAGGTAAAGTTGACACTATTAAAAAAATTCAAAACATCAGTGATCCTCCAAATAAGGGAAAATATTCTGATGAATACATGAGATATGGATTTTCATTCACAGGAGATGAAGACTGTCCAAATCCACCGTGAGTTTTTTGTGGAAAAATATTGTCTAACGGTGGCATGAAACCAATTTTATTAATGCGCCATTTAGAGAAAATACATCCAATTTCTAAACAAAAAGATTAGTTTTTTCCAGCGACTATCAAACGGCCCTAATCTAACTTCTTTTGTGTTATCTGCAAACAAAGCCAATGAGAATAGGGTTGAAGCATTTGTAGCATTTATTGGAAATAAACTACAAAAGCGTATGAAGAGTAAAGCAAGTAAACTCACCTTAGGCCCCATTCAGCTGCTTCAACTCAATGTCCTCCCCACACAAGATGACAACAACATGCCTCTATGAAATTGACCGAGCAACTAAATGAGGAAATATCATGCAAGACTGAACAGTGCCGTATCTCGAGGCGGGGTGGTAAATGTGTGATGCGTGTGCGCAAGACTGTGATGTGGCCTAGAATGATTTACCAGCTCCCAGGGTGTTTTTCCGTCATTTGTCTATCCCCTCCCTCTCTTCATTGTTCTGTGTTGTCCGTTGTTTTTGTTTACCCCTCTTTCCCCTTTTGAGCTAGTATGAGCATTATATAATGGTGTAATTCAAAATGTATGGCACTCTCGTCAGGATCGTGTCCTCGGACACACCTAGGTGTCCAGGATGTTTTAGGAAGGTACTAAATTCCTTTTCGGCTAAATGTACATAGAAATTCCTTTTGGCGACTTAATATTCATAGTTCATAAAACTTTATAACTTGAAATCTTTCATTTATTTACTTTGACATGGAGCCCCATAAGGGTTCGTGTGATGTCACGATTATCTGTTTACATATCACTTTTGAGAGATTAGACGTTTATTGCCCATGCGGCAGAGCAATGTTATTACCTGCGTGGCAGAAATATATTATATTGTTTTCAAAGTAAACGTTTGTAACTTATTGCCAATATGGCAGGGAAAGTTTATTGTTGCGCAAGGAAGGTTATTACCTGCGTGGCAGGAAAATATGGTATGGTCTCATGAACAAGGTATTAGAAAAGTATAGCCCATATGGCACCTACAGTTTTATATTGTTCATCAGTCAGACGTGAACATGCGAATTGCTGTTTCCAACATTGAACCAGATATTCACAGACTGATAAAAAACAAACAGTGTAAAGTTTCTCATTAGGCCTATTATAAGTAAAAATTATTGGTGGCCTATTTTAATATTTTTACTTTGTAAATCTGTGCATTCTTTTAAAAAATATACTCTTAGTTCAATTGTGTGTTTGTTTTTTAAAAGTATTTCTTTAAAAAAAATATTTTTATTTTGGAATCTAATATCTAAATTTTAACGTGTAATTTTAATATCACTCATAAGTGTGCTTTTCCAAAATAGTGTCCTCACTATAACTTATAGGCTTATTAGTTATAGTTGGAAAAGTTAGATGTGTGTTTGGCAAGTGAGGGGGAGGGCCTTACAGCCCTCCATTGATCAGTTAAAGTAAACACGGCCCTCGAGTGTTGAAAGGTTGGGCACCACTAGTCCAAGGCTTATTTGACTTGTTTGATGAAGTTTGTATCAGTGTGCCTTAGTGTGTAGCATCTGTTCTTTGTTCCAACTCAGTGTCTCTTGTGTGGGACGTCGGCTTGTTTCACCTCGGTGTGATGTTCTTCGACGGTGTGCCATGTGTGCCTAAGTCAATGGAGTCCCCTTTTAGTCTTGGGGATTCGAAGATTCGTGTCGCGATTGGGCGCCAATTATAGTGATATTTTCCCCACGTTTATCACACAGCTATGACAATCTGACTTGACATTTCTCACTGTAGGATTACTGATTGGTTAATTGTCAAAATTGGTAGAGATTTAGCATTGTACACTATTATTTTATTAGTTACACTTTCATTATTTTAAAATTGACATTGATATAGTTTTTTGTTTATTTATGGACTGACGTGGAGAGTCAGAGCTAGTGCTGCTCAAAATTATGTTTTCTGTGATATTATTAGTTTTTCTGTGTGGATTTATAAGCACAAGCTGCTTATTTATGACCTATCACTTGCTTCTTGGACCACTTGTTACCAGTGTTGAGATTAACTAATAGGAGAACTCCTGGCAACCTGATGTTGTGAAGGCTAGCTTCCTATTGGGTAAAGGGAGCCAACATATCACCTGATTTTCAAATAGAATGGAGGGAGTTTTTTTTAAAGAAAGAAAGTTTTAAAACATTGTGTATTGAAATTATTTCTGAAAATGTGTGATTTTACATGGCTGAGGTACTAAAAGGAAATTTTACATACAATTCTTTAAAGAAAAATACACTTGAGCCATGACTTTTTGAATATTAGAGAGTGGTCCAAAACATTATCATTACAAGGGGTAGCTATTACTTCTGAAGCAGATATTTGTAAGTATTATATTATATTTAGCAGAATGTAAAGAGTTAAAGTGTTAAAACATTTTCATCGCATTTTAGATTTCTAAAGTATGTGTTTGATTTAGTTGTATGCATGCATTAAGAGTTTTGTATATTTATTTCAGTTTTTTAAAATTTGAAGTAATTTTGTTAGAATTTGTAGATCATAGAAGTTGAGACCCTGGTCATTTATAATTCTTGTGTTCCACTCACTGTCAAAGTCTGGAAGACACCGGTGGCTACTTTTAAAATACTCTCCAGGCTGTCATAGACATCAAACATGGCTTCCTTGTCCTCTTGGAGATCCTTGTTATATGTGGAGGGAAGTCCTTTTAACACCATCATGAACCCAACACTCTGAGAAACATCAACAACACACATATCGAGGTTGTTTTACCTGCATTTTACAAAATGAGAGGGCAGCACCTGGGTTTCTACTTAACTTTTGATCCCTCACATTGCATGAAAATTAAATAACAACCTAAGTGGTTGTGTGGTGTTAACAGACGAGATTTTTCACACAAGTGTTAATAATTAAACATAGAGAGAAACAATAAATAAACTATGAGCCTACGTTTGCGAATGGTGACTGAGAATATCTGGAATGGTGATATAACAGCTGGGGCGCCCCAATCTTGTTTCTTGAGCACTTATTAATTATTTCACACAAGAGAGTTACATGGCTGTGTGTCCCGAGGCTAAAAAAACATTTTGTTACAGTTTTATCCATTATGCTATGAAAAACGTGGGATGAGCGAGCCTAGATCCATTAGGGAAGAAGGGTCAATGTGGTGTTGACACCTAGTGCTAATGAATATAATTAACTAAACAAAGACTAGAGCACAGCTAGCTCAGTATAAATATATATATATATAATTATATATTCATACTAAACACTGGTATTTGAACTGAAGTGGTTGGTCAATGTCTAAAGCCCAGTGCCTCGACAATCTCTACTATGGCTAAGGTCAAAAACGCTTTGGCATGTGTTTTATTTTACTAGTAATGTGATTATAGTGTACTTTTACACTTAGCTCAGTGAATAATTTTGTATTGTTTCACATAATGAACAAAGCTAATTGTTTGTATAATATATTTGGAAGAAGGTACAGGAAAGGTGGATTCAAAACATAAAATGGAACAAACACAATATGGCTTTAACAATGAAAATAAGAACACATTTCACACTTTACACTGCTGCCAATGGGCATAGAGTTAATGGATGCATCTTGAAGAAAATCGATTGTTACCTCTCAATCCCCCCTGACCTAGGTTTCATTCTATTGGAACTGATCATGAGGGAGTGTGAAACGTGCAAAGCAAATTCCTTAAAGAAGAAACCAAAGAACACAAAAAGGAGGAAAATGAAATTTGTAAATGAATGATAGGACACTTATAGAGGAATAAATAACATAAAGGACAAAACAAAAAAAAGATGGATATATATATATATATATCCATCTTTTTTCTGTTTTGTCCTTTATGTTATATATATATATACACACAATTAAGCCTCTTTTCACTCTTTAAGGTATTTTGATGTATATGTTTGAAAGAAGGTATAAGAAAGTTTTCTCTTTTATATGTTTCTATCCACCTTACCTATACCTTCTTCTAAATTTAATCAAATACCTCAAAAAGAAAAAAAAGAGCTTTCTTTAAAGAGATGTTTATAATATGTTTATAAGATATGCATTTTTTAAACTCTGCTTTGAGCTATGTATTGTAAAGAGAGAACATTTTGGTTTAAAATAGTCTCCACTCCAGGTTGTTATTGGAATACTATTATACTTAAAGAACCACTGTTTAACTAACTGCTCAACTGGTAGAGGTGTATTTCACTTAAACGTAGGTCCAATGTTCACTTCCCTATTCAAAAAATAATATTTTTTTTTAATAACTAGCTGTCCATCTGACGTTTCATGCATCACCAATTTAGCAATGTCAGTGCTCAACTAAATCTTTTGATGTTATGAATGTAAACTTAAACATTTCAAAAATCTAGAACCTCATTTATCTTTATGTTCAATATATCAGCTTTCATTTAAAAAATAAAATTTAAATCAATTTATAGACCTGTCAGAATTGTTCTTAAACTGCAGGATTACTCTTAAATATTGTAAACTTTGATATTAAAATCTTTGGAGTAAATGCTTTGATCTTAAATAAATAGAATTAAAATTGATCTGGTATAACTCAAGAAATTGTAGTTTTATTCATCAACATTGTGAACTGTTTCCAGCCCATGGCCGGGTCTGTTTAGTAAAATGCCTCCATCTTCCTCTGTCCTTCCACCATTCTTCCTCCTGCACTCGTTTCCAATCTTCTCCTCTCACTTGTACACTTGTTCTTATCTGTTCATCCCATCTCTTCCTAGCGGTCTCTTCCCTACATACTTCATAACCATCAATATTCTTGGAATTCTCTCCCCTTCCATCCTCATTACATGTCTATACCATCTCATCCTAGCTTCCTCTAATATCTCAAGTACCCCCTGTTCCCCAACTCTAGACCTTAAATCTTCATTCCTAATCCTATCTCTTCTGGTCACAGCTAGCATGCTCCTCAAAAACTCCATTCCCACGGCCTACACTTTTCTTGTTTCTCTTTTATCCAAAGTCCAAGTTTCTGCTATGCTCTATACAGCACTTCCTTACACTTTAAGGGCACTTCTCTTTTCCATAGTAGGTCTCTTACACACTTGTAGAATACCTCTCCCTGCTGCCCTCATCTAACTATATCTTCTCTACTGGTTACTTTTGCCTCACATTACCCAGATACTTCACACTCTCTGCTTCTTTCAAATCTTCTCCATCGAATTCTATCACCTGTATTGGCCTTGTTCTCTGCCTTGTCATCAGCATAACTTTACTTTTCGCCATACTAAATTTCATTCCACACTTTTTCACCTCCTCATTCCATTGCTGCAACTGTTCCTATACTTCCTCTTCATTTGCCCCCCACCCTCTTATACCATCAAGTCATCTGAAAACATCGTTGCTTTCACTTTCTCCTCCCCCAATTTGCCTGCCACTCTATTCATGATCATTTCCATCACCAATACAAATAGTAATTGTGAGAGGGCACTTCCCTGCTTGACTCCATTTATTAAATGGAACCACTCTGTCCATCTTCTTTCTGTCTTTACACAACTCACATTATTATCATATACATTCCTTACTCTCATTGCCACTCCTCTTTTTACTCCAGCCTCCTCCATTGCTTTCCATACTTTCTTTCTATCAACACTATCATAGTCTTTTTCTACATCCATAAATTCCATTACCAGATATTTTCCAAACTCTTATCTCTTTTACATCAACTGTCTAGTTTCAGATTAAATACATCGTCGACCTCTTCTTTCTGAATCCATGTTGCTCCTCTTTCCATTTTCCTCACGCTTTTCCTCATTCTCCTTTGCAGAATATTTTCGTGTATTACCGTGCATTGACACATCAGTGTTGCACCTATTATTTTCACACCTCTTCATATCCCCTTTCTTGAATGTTGGTATTATAATACCTTTTGTCTAATCCTCTGGCACTTTCTTCTCCCTCCACACTGCCCTTGTTACTCTATACCACAACTGTAGACCTATTTCTCCTGCTGCTGTTATCATTTCCACCGTGAGTTCGTTCACTCCTGGGGCCTTTCCCTTCCTCATCCTTTTCAAGGCCTCTTCTACTTCCTTTCAGGTTAGGTCCACTACTTCCTCCTCCATTTCCTCATCTTTTTCTTCCTCCCAAACCAATCCTTCCCCCTAAGGGTTCAACAATATCTCAAAATATGATTTCCATAGCTTCTTAACCTTTTCATCCCTCTCAATTGGCCTTCCTTTTTCATTCATCATTCGGACCTCTTTCCTATTTTCCCTCCTCCTTTGGCCCACTTGACTATACAATATCTTCTTGCTCCCTTCCACATCAGCCTGTAGCACTTTTGTCCACGCTTCAATCCATGTTTTTCTCCCTTCTCTTACTATCTTCTTTGTATTTTTCCCTATACTTATCCTCTGTCTCTCTTGTTATTTTTGTGAACTATTCTCTAAAGACTTTGTTCTTGGCATTCACTGCCTCCTTTACCTTTTTGTTCCACCATAAACTTTTTAAACCTTTGTCACTCCTCTTCTCCCCCTGTTATGTAATTTTTTGGAAGTGCTCCTATTACTCTTGCTTGAAAGCTCACTCTCTCCTCCACTTGGCTGAGCTTCCATATCCTTATCCTCTTTACTGGTTCATTATCTGGCACCCCCTCCTCCAACCTTTTATGTTGGCAACTAATAGTCTATGGTCCTCGTTCAAAGGAACACTTGGTGGGACCTTAATGTTCATTGTGCACGCCTTTGCTTCTCTGTCTAATACAAAATAGTCAATTAGGTTTTTTTCCCTCCCCATTACGGCTATAGCTTACTATCTTATGAGTATCCCTGCTCTTCTTAAACCAACTGTTTCCGACCGTCAGTCCATTTCTTGAGCACAATTCCAGGAGTCTCCTTCCTTCATTCAAGTCCCCCATCACCACTTGCCTTTCCTTGCCCACATAGCTTTCCAATTCTTCTTCCAATATTTCATTTTCCTCCAAATTCCATCCAGCTTGAGCGATATATACCTGCAGTTCTTCTAACTGCTTTCCTTTCTCTGTAATAACTATTTTCATTATTTTGTCAATTATTCTCTCCATCTATACTTCCCAGCTTAGACTCACTACAAACTCAACCCCATTCCTCCTTCCTTCATCATCCCCCATCTAATGTAAGGTATATCCTTTTCTTAATTCTATCACTCCACTCCATCTCATTCAATACAAGCACATCCAGCGTCCTCCTCTCCATTAGATCCACAATCTCTTCCACCCTTCCTGTCAGTGTGCCAATATTCATTGTACCTAACCATAGCTTGTTGTAGTCTTTAAAGGTTCCTGCCCGGAATTTTACTTTATTTGCTCGAGTTATTATTTTGTTTAGGCCACCGGATTAATAGCCTGTCGTGACCTACACCTGAGTAGCAGGGATGCCGCCTAAAGGTCCTCAGGTATGCCTGGTTTTGATGGTCACCTTCCCTAAATGAGTTTGCGGGTGCTAATAGTACTTAGCTCATCACCAACCCTCTCACTCCTAGCCCATCATGCTGGCAGCCAACGGACCATACCCTTTTCCAAGCTTGTTAGTTTTGGCCCTGACTTGGTTTTGCTGGGGTTCAATCCAACCTCCACCAGGTTGCTCAGGCCCCAGGGTACACCACTTGGCAGTGAGATTGGGATTCAGTAGGAGAGGCTAATAAGTACCCACTAGGTAGGTAACTTGTATTGTGCTTCACTATCCCGTTAATAGTTTTATTGTGGCTTCCTATTGAATATTTTTGAAAGTTGGAATTCTTGGGAATATCCTTAGTGTCCTTTTTTAAAAAAAAAGTATAATGATAATTTTAGATAATGTATGTAGAACATACATGTCCGTATATTCTGCCTGCCCTGCCTCTGATCAGTTCCAGGCTGTCTGGGTTCCTCTTTTGAGGCATGAGGCTGCTCCCTGTGGAATACGAGTCAGACAGACTGACGAAGCCAAACTCCTGGGTGCTAAATAGGATCAAGTCTTCAGAGAGTCTGCTAAGGTGCACGGCACACAGCGACGCCCAGAACAAGAACTCAGCTGCAAGAAAATTAGTTTTTATCACCGTCTCTAACTACCTGTTCAGGTTATACGCATATATGATAATTATTACTCTAAGGGTGTGTGGAAGAGGAAGGAAGCATTTTAGAAGTAATCTACCTACATTTGCATGAAAGGAGAGTGGGAAACCATATAGGAAAAACCACCCTCGGTGACCCCAAACAGGATTTGAACCCAAATCTCCCCATGATCAGCAGGCCAGTTTAACACAGAAGTGACGCCTTAGACCATTTGGCCACTGAAGCGGGTAGCCTCAATATTAAAGTATGAGAAACCTGCTACAGTGGCCACATGGTCTAATGCACTACTCTCGTTTTAGACTAGACTACCGAATACAGGAAGATCGGGGTTTGATCTCTATCATGTGCACTGAGGGGGTGGGGGAGTTCCTAAATGGTTTCCCGCCCTCCATGCGAATATGGATGCACTTCCTCTAAATTAAACTTTTCTAATTCCTAACACATTAGTGTAATTAGTACACAGGTGTACAACCCAAACAGATAGTAAGACGCAGTATTAAAAAATAAAAGTATGAGAATGTTATAAGGTGATGTAGATCGGTCAAACAATTTTCAGAAGAGCGACAGAAATAGAAAAAGTATAATAATTGGATTTAGAATACATCTTTCATTTAAATTAAATTAAGTTAAAAAATAATATCTGGATACAAGAATCAAACCTAGAAACTTTGGCTTAGTGTGCCAATGTCTTCCTACTGAAATATTCAGGAAGGTTTTAAATAGATTAGCCTTAATTATAAAATATTAATTATAGCTCTTTGGAGTCATAATATTCATTATTTATATATATTATGATTTATTTTATATTATTTTTATATTTTAAATTTAAATTTAAATCATTTGAATTATTAAATTAAGTTTATTATTTCTATCTGTGAATCACCGCACTTCGATTTCAATTCACTACAAAGTTGTAACTTGTAGATAAAGAGGGATGGATTTAAAGTGTTAATTGAGCTTAATTATATATGTTACAATTTATTCAATATTAGCAAAATGTGTCCTGAACAAAAATTTGAACTTTGGGTTTTGTTTGTTTTGTCTTTGTGTTTTTTAAACACTGAGTCTTACTATTGGTTCAGTTTATATGCATATGTTATCTTTGCACTAGTGTGTTAGGGATAAGTAAGGTGGTATCTAGGGAAAGTTTACCCATATTTGTATGGAGAGAAAGTATGGAAAACAATTTAGGAAAACCCACCTTCAATACATCCGACCAGGATTCAAACGCCAACTTCCTGGTCATTGGCAGAGAGGTGTGAAGTATGTCTTGATTATGTATAATGATCTGGTTAACTTAGTCAATAGAGCAGTGATGCATGAAAATCATATGTCTAAAATCTGAATTTCGGTTCATGGCACATTTTGAATATTCCCTTCAAGGTGTACTAACCTATGAAGTCTCTATCGCCCACAGCCTGCATGCTATTGTGTGAAACTGACGAGAACCCCAGGTCACCCGCCAGGCGACTTCGGTCAATTGGAAAGGGGTTCCCAGCCAGAGCTCCACTTCCAAGAGGCATGGTGTTTACACGGTGATAAATTTGAAGCAGCCGATCACTATCTATCTTGAAATTCCACGCATGACTATACGAAAATAAAACTTAATAGTCACACTTTGCATAGCTTTTTATGGATTATACATTTATCGCATTCCTTTCCTAATAATACATTCCGTTTACTCTGAAAGGTATCAGTCTTACCTTGAGAGAATACATTATGGTCCTTTATTATAAGCTGCACCATAGTGGAAACATGCAAGGTAATCTTGCTACCTTACAGGGTTAGCAAAAGCTACCTTCAAGTTCATCAAAAATGGACATGTGGAAGATAAATTTTAAATCCTAAAATATGAAACTATGTTCTTAAAATAATATAGTAAATGTTACCTGTGAATTAACACCAAAAGTAGAAAATAAAATGAGATCAAACTCTTTTTCACATTATCATTGATATAAGCATTAAAGTATATTTTAAATAGTATTTTAATCCTATTTTGAATTACAGATCACATTAAAATAATAACAATCATTGTCAAAAACTTTGGGTCTTCAATTCCTTCCGACCCTAAACAACCACGTTTGTACCTATCTGCCTTTCCTGTACCTTCTTCCAAGTTTAACAAAATGCCTCAAAAGGCGAAAAGAGATTTTTCTTAAATAGATACATTGTAGCATCCTAAAGTGGAGGATGTTCAAACAATACAAAAGGTAATACCAAAAAAGGGTACAATAGGAGCGAGTGCTATGGAGTTCAAGGCTTTGAATGTTTTACCCAAAACATTCAAATACCGAAGCTTGCAACTCTCACACCTGTTGCTGAGTTTTTCTAAAGGGGCCATCTACCTCAACAAAGCAGTAAGAGACTGCCACCAGCTTATTAGTTCATAATAAACAATAGAAAAATATCAGATCAAATACCTTGGGTATCGAGGGGCATATCTAATTAAAAAGAAATAGCATAAGTTATTATAAGTTGATATTTATTAGCTATCGCTCAATTAGATATTTAACAGTTCTATTCAATGTTTACATTGTTGTTGTGAAGATGTATAAAAATATAGATGAAATTCATAAACCACCATAAATTTAAGCCAATGTTATAGAGTCTGAGGTTAAATATTCATCAGATAAATAAAATGTTAACATAAGATCTTGATAAACGTATAAATGTAAATGAGACTCATTAAAAATTATGAACATAGCCAGGTGGCATTACAACCTCAAATTTACCAAACGTAGTTAATCCTAAATCCTAAATCTAAATATTTCTTAGTAGCAAATAACAAGATATTCCATATTCAAACGCTAAATATTCGCCTCTTTAGAACTGGCATGTTGCAAAATAACAACAAGAATAATCTAAATTCAAACATTAAATATTCGCCTATCAGGATTAGTATGTTGCAAAATAACAAGAATACCTACATCAAAATATTAAATATGTGTCCATTAGAAATGGCATGTTGCAAAATAACAACACGAATAATCTAAATTCAAACATTAAATATTTGCCTATCGGAACAAGTATGTTGCAAAATAACAACAAGAAAACCTACATCAAAATATTAAATATTTGTCCATTAGAAATGGCGTGTTGTAAAAGACAACAAGAATAATATAAATTCAAACATTAAATATTTGCCTATCAGAATTAGTATGTTGCAAAATAACAACAAGAACACCTACATTGAAATA